>APFE030099591.1:221502-354833 GCA_000404065.3 Pinus taeda | reverse complement strand
GATCGACATCTGAAGAGGACACTTTCATAATCAAGTTTCTGGTTCCACACATAGTCTTTACTTGTTAGGTGTATTTCCGCTGGGAATCCGGCGCTGAAGTCCATTTCCACACAGATGCGTGCATATGTGGTTCTGGCGTATTCCTCTGTTTCTGGGCACCTGCAGTAAAATTTTCCAATTGCATTTCCAATGGCTTCTAGCGAAGAGAAGTCATCTATAAATGATACATAGTACATAGACTTACGCAGTGATGGAACTGACACAGGTCCAAACACATCATTATGCACAAGCCCTAATATCCCTTTCACCCTCTTAGCACTAGAGGGGAAACTCACTCGATTATGCTTCCCGTATACACAATGTTCACATAAATCGAAATCCAAAGAGAAATTAGACATACCTTCTACCATAATATTACCATGAAGTATTCGAAGGCCCTTCTCTCCAATATGTCGAAGCCTTTCCCATAGCATGCTCTTTTCTCTAGAGACCACTATATTTTATGCTCCACTTCAGGAACCACAGAACTATTACACCGATCAATAATAGCACTACCCAAAAGCTTGTAGAAAGTTCCAATCCAAACTCCCTACATCAATACCAGTGCTTCCTGATCCATCTTGTAGGTATATTTCTCAAAAACTATTTTTACACCTGCATCTCCCATCTTTTTTACATAAATCAGATTTCTGGCCAATGCAGGAACATGCAGAATACCCGAAAGTGTTCTAATCCTTTCACCTTGCAACTTTAGCTTGACTTTTCCATTTTCAACAATTCTAGCCTTCATGCATCCCCTAAGAAGACATCACCACCATCATATTTTTCATACTCGCAAAAGCACTTCATATGGGGAGTGAAGTGAAAGGATGCGCCTAAGTCAATCAACCATGCCTCATGATCTACATGTGTACTTGAAGAAGAATCCAAGCACACATCCACACCTCCATCTAATGTGGTTTTCACCTTTGCAAAAGGAGCATCATCAAATACCTTTCCTTTCTCAGGAGCTTTAGATCTACAGTCCTTTTTGAAGTGCCCTTGCTTTCCGCATTTCTAGCACACCTTTACAGGCTTTCCTGGAGATTTAGATCTCCCACTCGAGGACTTATTTTTGTTTCTGTTCTGGGACTATCCTTGTATAGATAATTCATCTCCATTTTGGCCCTCCATATTTTTTCTTCTCATCTCCTTCGACAGCAAGGATGAGACTATTTCATCAAACTTCAAGGTAGTTGTATTGCTACCTATTGCAACAACCAGACTATCCCATGAATTTGGTGGAGAACACAATAAATTGATGCACTTATCTTCATCTGAAATTTTAATATCAATAGATAAGAACTCGCTTGCCACAGTATTAAAGGACTTCAAATGCTCTGTCACCGAGTCTCCGTCCTTCACCCTCAGGTTATACAACTTTTTCCATAGGAACAGTTTGTTCACCAGAAACTTAGATTGGTACAAAGTCCTTAACTTGTCCCACAAATACTTCGTAGTAGCTTCCCCTGATACATTCAACAATATTGAATTTGAGATACACAATCGTATTGTGCTCTTTGCTTTCTGATCCAACTTCGCCCAGTCTTCATCTAACATTGTCATTAGTTTAGCACCTGAATCTACCATGAACCACTAATTTTTATCCACAGGTAGAACCTCCATCTTGAGGTTCCACAACTCAAAACTCTGACCATTAAACTTTTCGATCTCTATCTTCCCACTGCTCGCAATCTTCTTTCACCACAAGAATCGATCCCACAGATTTCCCACTGAACAGGATCTACCACAAGCCTGAGCAAAACGTCTCAGAAGCAAAGGCGTCCCCTTGAAGCCAAAAAAACTTTGATACCAAATGTAGGTTTTATCCTTGTACAAACATTACCTGCATATGAATTCTAAAAACATAAAATAAACAATGGTGAGAACATAAAACATATATACATAGAGATTTTCCCTAGATCCCAAATCTCGGACTACTAGATTGATTTTTCATTATGTTCCTTTCAATGTTACAATACATATATATATACATGTCGAAGCATTCATAAATCCCAATCCATTAACCCTGGGTTAGAACATAACCGTAGTTCCCTTGACTGGATCTACAAAATACCATGGGCATAAAAACCATCATGCCCAAAACCATGTGCAAAACCCATGCACAAAAATATAGGTGGGTTTGCCCACCTAATATAGGGTCTAAAAAAAATTCCTAGAGCACTACCCTGGACCTTGTATAGGGGGGATATCTCCCCATAAAACCCCTCGATAGGGGGGGCTATCACCCCCCCGTGCATGCGACTAATTGTGGAAATAATATAACACACACCCAACAAGGAAGTTGCATAAACACAATTGATTTAGTGTTTTCGAATGCATCTTAGTTGTCATTGTTACATTAGCAAAGGAAACAGTGAAATGTAGTCCTAGAGTACATTCCACAAGTGTTGGATAGGGGTGGTGAAAAATCCCTTTCTTGCTAAGAGCGAGTGTTAGAAAGTGTAGAAAGAAAGGCTCAATTTGACTTTAGCCTTAGTCAAATTGAGCAAATCGAATTTCCACATCAATATGACAACTTGGAGGAAATTAACTAGTGTGACATGGCTCTTGTCACTTAGTTAGTTTAGTAAATTCGATTTAGTGGGCTTGGAGATCAGTCATGCATGTGTTGATAGCTAAATTTTAGTAATCTAGTTCAGTTATTTTCAGTTGTACTCAATTAGCTGACCTCTAACAATTAATAGGGTTAGTTAAAAGTCAGTTGAGTAGTGAGACAACAATCTAACTCAAAGATCTGTCAGTTAACTGATCAATCAACCCAAAATATCCCATACATGCACGGAATTCGAATTGCTCGGCTGGAGTGGCGAAGACAAAGGGTAGTGTAACATTAAGTGTATACTAGTTGAGCGTATAATTGTTGCATGTAGTCAGGAGATCAATTCCTTGGGAATTACGCAAGGAAATAGGGACTTCCATATTGTTTATGGGATCGAATTAGCTCAAATTTGCATGAGGAAATAGGAGGTTGGAGGAGGCATAAAGTGTCTAAGTGTTGGGCAGAAGTCCTTGTTAGGGTCCTATAGTCTAGGAATCAAAGTGTGTTTACCTATTACTATATATCTTGGGGGTATGTTTGTCAATTTTAGCTTATGAGTCACTATTTTCCATAGTCTAAAGAGTCCCTTGTGTAAAGAGGTAAAAATATTCAAATGATTGTAAATATATGGGTCATGAAGGGGTCTTTGAGTCAAAATTCGAGTTTGTAAAAGTCTAAAGTTCATGAGTGGCTCAGTTTTTCAATTTTGCACTCATAGAGGGAAAAGGGGTCATTTCATGAGATTTTATCACGAGTCACATTTGGGGGTCATGTCATTCAGGTACAATTAGCTAAAAATGGTTATGGGTCTATTAGTGGTATACCTCATCATCATTGGAATATTTTCTCCATGTCACCTCACTCCCTCCACTCAAAATTCACCATCATTGCATGAAAGGGACATGTGAAAGACATAAAACTCAAAATTTTCAAGAACCATCATCATTCATCATTCATCTCAAGAATAATTTGACCTTTGAATCAGTCTGAGGCTCCAAGAAGGTTGCAGACAGTCGAAGGGAGGTGTTTGAAGCTCAGGTAAAAGAGGGCATTATGCATCCGCTACGCAAGTTGGAGTCAGCTATCTTGAAGGTATGCAAGAATTGGAGAGCCTACTTCAAGATTTCTACACCACAAAACAAACATTTAAAGCCTACCCATTTGATCCATTTTTCCAAAGGAGGTGTGCAACCATACAAAGCATGGAGGGCTACTTGGACTTGCTGCAAAACTAATTGTTTTTGTTATCATTTTAAAAAGAGTTTTATGATCAAATGGAAATGAATTTCAAAAAACTGAAAGAGGTTTTTTCCAATAACTGACCAAATAACAAAAGTATCATTTAGTTTTTGTACAAGTATTATGGTTTTTGAAATATGAAACTATCTTAGGAGACCTATTTTTCAAAAAATAGAATTCTGCATTTTCCTCTTGTTTCAGCCATTATTTTTTGGCGCATTTTTCTAACATATGGAAGTTAATTTTTCAAAACTAAAATAGGTTTATGTCTATAATGGGCCAAATAACAAAAACCTCTCTCATTTTGTGCACATATATCACGGTTTGGGAATTACAGGTGTCACTTGGAAACCAATTTTCCATAATTTCTTGCTGACAAAATTTTGAAATTTTTTGAAATTTGATTCGTAAATTTGAAGTTTTGGAAGGTTTTAAGTATCCTCGGTAATGAAACGTGAATGTAGATGGTTGTTTGGTCACTCATAATCATTTTGGAGTAGCAGAATTTAATACAAGTTCAACATTCAACTTTTGTTGTGCAACCGCTGCATAAGTATATCAATCATGGTTATTTACTTCTGTTGCGCGAGTATATCAATCATGGTTATGTTTGTAAATTTGTATTTTGGGACCTTCTAGAAGTGATTTTTCTGGTTGGATAAGTGTCGATAAGTTAGTTTAGTTTGATTTCCAAACATGATGTTTCTAAAATTGTTTCAAGTTTTAAATCCTGATGTTTCTATGTTGTGATTTTTTCGATATAGTAGTTCCTATTTCTCTGCAGATGCATTGTATATAGCCTATTTGACTTCGATGTAGTGAATTCGACCACCTAGAGTGGTAATTCAAATTCCTAATTGTATTTAAAGATTAAATTACGTGAAAAATGGTTTTGGGTTGGAGTGTTAGAGGCTAGACTACATTTTTCTGCAAGTATTGTATCTTTTCTCCAAGTGAATAGAAGAAGGCATATGCAGTTTTGATATAGATACTTGCGTTAGTTTTTGTTGGTATGTGTGTTCTTTGTGTTTCATTTCTAATATATATTCCCATGGTGTAAAAATTCTTCATGCTCAACTTGAAAACAATATCTCACAATTCACTTAGTGTTCTGTTTTAGATCAGTTGATCATATGTGTTTTCTTTTCTTCTATGGAAATATGAATTCATCAGTATTTTGATGCTCTAATTGTCATCCTTTCTGATGTTGCACTCATCCACTCACTACAACGAGATTCGGTTAGATATCAATAGGATTACCTATCTTACCCTTGTTTCAATTGCACCATATCCCTTAGTCATTTGGATCTATAATAGTGCTATGATCCTCAGTAGTTCTACCCTCTGCACCCACCTTCAATAAGTCAAATTTAAAGCTACTCTTTGATCAGTATAACCAACCTAAAACCTAGATACTATCAGCCATCTAGTTTCTGATAGCGAAACATAGTGAGAGAGCCCTCTCCAAGGCTAGGGGGGCTAGACCTTAGCCTAAAAGAGGTTTGTGGTTACCTCTAGGATTTCTCTCCTCAGCCTAGGGAAATTTACAGAGTGCTAAGAGTCCTTATTCAATAGGGAGAATAATTTTACCTTTGTAGGTGATGCTCAGAGCTGGAGCATGCAATCATATTAGATTCTCTATTCGACTAATTAATGTAAAGATGCTTGAGGGAATTTTCCCAGTTGGGTTCCCCTAGAAATCACTGTGTACTTGTGGTTTTGCTTGTTGCATATCTATGCATGTTGCTCTAAATTGTGATTTTCATTTTGCATATTAGTAGAGTAGAATTTGTGTATCCTTATTTTCAATTCAATTTCTTGAGAAGTTGCAATTTCTATCAAATTTCTACAACCACCTACCTCTAAAATAGTTTGTCAAAACACCAAAATTATTAACAATTGTCGCATAATTAAATTATCTACTACATAATCAATTAAAAAGAAAAAGAAAAAGAAAAAAATTGGCAACAAACATTACAAAAGGCTACAAATCATAAGAGGTAACAAGTGTCGAATCCTTGACACTAGATCTTGGGGAGTTGTGACGTAGCAGAAACTCGTTGAATGTGTTGCTCAATATGGGCCACCTTAGTGTCCATTCTTTCAAGACAAACTTGTTGGTTTCTTTAGACACGTTTGACATCCTCAAGGCTTGCAAATGTATTATATTGTTCTAACTGTTTCTCTGTAAGGACCCTGCCCAACAAGGTTTTCATTTTCCACTATAGTGATAAGGAAATCAAATACTATTTTCTCCTTCCCCTGGCATGACTAGGGTCAGGAAACCATTATCGAATTTCATCCATAGTATCTGAGTCTAAGAAGACTTTCCTATCTCTAGTTGTCAGGGTTTCCAATTGCCAAATTTCATTACGAGTTTCCAAGGGGGTAGCCGAATGGAAGGTCTCAACAACCTCTTGGCCCTACTGTTGGGCTCGTTTTCGGCCCTGTGGCCTCCCCCCTCATTCTTGTTTCTTGTCCATTTGTGCTACATATAATTTGTGAAAATTTTAATGTTGAAATATTATTGTAGCAATGGGAATTAATTCTTCTAACTGTAAATTAATTATTCAATTTATTGTTACTGCAAAAACAAATTAATCACATTGCAATCTTCACAAATGCAAAAAAATATTGCGAAAGATAAACTAGAATATGAGAAAACACTCGCATGCACACACAAATATGACATCGTTATTTTTGGACAAAAGGCCCCGGAAAAACCCAACTTGGGAAAATCGGTGATGCAGGTGAGGGTTTTTATTATTAAGCACCAGTGATAAATTATGAGTACAATAAATATCACCAAAATGGAGAATATATGCAAGAAAAATAGTGACCAAAATTATCTGAGGGAAATTTCCCTCTCCTAGCAATCTCGACACTTGATTGCCATTGAAAAGCTAGACGTCCAACCAGCTTTGCGCAGGCCCTACATCACCCTAGCACAGTCCCTCAAATGCTCTGCTTGAATCAGTTGCCAATCTAGTTGTGCTACCTTATGTTGACTGGAAAAATGCTTCTCCGACCTTATGGAAAACTTTCACGACCTCTGGAATTGAAAATTTATTCCTCTTCAGTTGGATCTAATTGCCTTCTTGAGGCTTTGCGCTACCTCTGCGCAACATCCTGGAGAAAATATCAACCTCCTATATTTTACTCTCTAGAACTGCAAAACTTCCTATGGACTCATTGTCTCTGCCTCTAGCTCAAACTCTTATGGCTATTTCTCTCTAGAAAGTCGAATTGCCCAAGGAAATTGATCTCGAGTATCACAAGTGTGTCCTTCCATCTACCCATCGACTTCTTCTTATAATCTCTAGTTGGGACTCCAATGACCAATATTAAAACTTAATCAATGGATGAGATTGTTTCCTAATCGATCCATGTGAGTTTCTAGATAATTCTCCCATTTTCCTAAGTTTACACTTAGGAAATATTTAAAAATAGGCTAATAATCTAATTCAGACACTTCTAGGTGGAATTTCCAGAAACGATTTATGGGTTATGGAGAACTCTTGTGTTTTAGCCTCTCCATAAAGTTTAAAGAATGGAACACCTATGATGCTACAAAAACTAACACTCCCTCTTAACGAGGAAGGTGCTCTATTGTTGAACTGCTCCAACACCCTGTCTCTGCATCACCCTTTGTACATGCTACTGATGTCTGGCCACTTCGACTGCATGCCACTTCCCATGAACCACTGCGCAACTGTAATGTTGAATTCTTGTTGTTTATGACACTGTTGTACTATTGCCAACTCTGCATATGTGCTACAACTCCCTCTCATTTGTTGTTGTTGCAACTACAACTGAGAAGCATCCAAAATACAGAATCAAATGTGTTTGTGTTGCATCTATCTCTTGAGCATTTGACTGTTACTAGCACTTACATTATCCACTAAATAATATGTGGTGTTGATGACTATATACTGAGCTACCTACTCTATTGTCAACACTGCACCTGCGCTCCTCAGCACCCAACTACAACTAGTCTACAACTGTCATTCCAGAATCTGACTGCATCAACTGACACCCATCCATCCTACTGCTGAATATTTTGGGCCTTTGTAGCAAGGTAATGATCCATGAAGAGGATATATCAAAGGACATTTCCCATATCTGCGCTACTCTAGAACTATAAATCCATATCGCCCCACCTCTCTCCTAGAATTATAGTTGCAAACACGGCAAAGTCTTCCTCCAACCTAGAGGACAACTTATCTATCTCTGCAGACGTTGTCGCCTAGTCCTGCTTCTCTGCTTGTCCTTCTTCTTGAGAGGACACTGAGTACTGTAGTGGCCAAATTCACCACATCTGAAGCACTTGACCTTAGATAGGCCCATTTTCTTCTTCTTCTCCCCTTGTTCTTGACTGTGGGCCTTGCATCAAAGGAACACATTCTCCTCTTCCTTCACACCCTTTGATCCCTTATTGTTGCTTTCGCTGATGGAGATCTCTACTAGACCTTGCCTCATCTCCTGTTACTGCAAGTCTGACGACACCTTGTCCCACCTAGACAATGTGTCTCGGCCCAAAATACTTTGGAAAAAGACTTGTCACTCCTCTGAGAAACTGTTTAGAGTCAAGCACACAAGATTTGTAGGTTGAGGCACTTCCCCAACAACTGCAAGTTGATCCGGGATCTCTCGAATCCTAGTGAGGAAGGAATCTATGCCTTCACCCTTCTGCATCCTAATATTTCTCAGCTTCTCTTGTAGGAACATTTTCCACTGCTCAGAAGGATTCTGATATAGATCAGTAAGAGCATCCCACATCTCCTTGGTCATTCCTTTGTTTTTTATATGTGAGACTATATGATCTCGGACTCCATACAAGATCATTCGCTTCACCTTCTCCATCTCTTTATTGTACTACTTCAACTCATCTACATGCTAGGGTACTACCACAACATTGTTTGCATAGGTTTTCAGGCCAAATTCATCTAACATGAAGGACATCCTAGCCTTCTAGATGACATAGTTGGAGGCTCCCTCCAACCTATCCTTGTCTCTAAGCCCATATATGAATTTGAACGGGAAACTCCCCTTTTCATCTACTCAGTTGTTGAATCTGCTATTTGCACTCCCTTCTACAGTGAGAAACTCTCTACTTGTAGCTACTGTCGACTGCAACTGGAAATTTAGATTTCTTAGGCTAGAAACCCTCTAAGAGAAATTCCCTCTTGTGTGTTGCTGCAAAACATTTTTGCGCCCAAACAAGGAATTTTCTTAGTGAAAATCTAACATACAACTACCTTTCTGCCTGTTATAATCACTCGAACTAGAAAGCTGATTTTTTCTGCCAACTTGCACTGAAAAACCGAACTTGCTCAAGCAACTCACACTGCTCGAATTATGCCCTACACAGCCCCCAAAATTCCATCCTGTTGCTCCCTCTAAATAGTGAATTTACGCTTTCGCTTCTGACCTTCCCCGTATGATAAATCTCACTCTAATACCATGTGAAAATTTCACTACTGAAATCTTATCACGACAACTAGAATTAATTCTTCTAATTGTAAAATAATTATTCAGTTTATTGTTATGACAACAATGAATTAATCACATTGCAATATTCACAAAAAGGAAAAAATATTGCAGAAGATAAACTAGAATTTGAGAAAATATTGACACACACACGTAAAATATAACGCAATTATTTTTGGACAAAAGTTCGTGGAGAAACCCAACTTGGGAAAACCGATGCAAGAACTAAGGATTTTTATTATTAAGCAGTAGTGAGAAATTCTTAGTACAATAAATATCACCAAACTGGCAAATCTATTTAAGAGAAATATTGGCCAAAATTATATGAGGGAATTACCCTCTCTCCGAGCAATCCTGACACTTGAATTCCATTGAAAAGTTAGTCATCCAACCAGCTCTACGCGAGCCCTGTGTCGCGTTAATGCAATCCCTTAAACAATCTGCTTGAAGCAACTGCTAATCTAGTTGTCCTTCTTTCTGCTAATTGGTAAAATGATTCTTCAGACCTATGGAGAACTTTCCCATCCTCTGTAACTGAAAATGTCTTCCTCTTCAGCTGGATCAGATTGACTTCTTGAGGCTCTACGCTGCCTCGGCACAACCTCTTGGAGAAAATATCGGCCTCCTCTTTTTGACTCTCTGAAATTGGAAAACTTCCTCCAGACTCACTGTCTCTTCTTCCCTTCTCTAGTTCGAACTCTTCCGATTGTTGCTCTCTAGAAAGTCGAATTTCCCAAGGAAATCAATCTCAAGTGTCACAAGTGTGTCCTTCCATCTACCCATCGACTTCATCTTATAATCTCCAGTTGGGACTCCAATGAACAAGGTTAAATCTTAATCGGTTGAGATTATTTACTAGTCAATCCATGTGAGTTTCTAGATAATTCTCACCTTTCTCAATTAATACTGATTAATTAGCCCCTTTTCCTAAGTTTAGACTTAGGAAATATTTAAAAATAGGCTAATGATCTAATTGAGATACTTCTAGGTGGAATTTCCAAAAAAAAAAAAAAATTGGGTTATGGAGAACTCGTGTTTTAGCCTCTCCACAAAGTTTCGAGAGTAAAACACCTATGATGCTACAAAAATTAACATAATCAAACATGTTTATCCTCTAGGTATTAACACAAGATTGGGTCATAACATAAATTTGGGTGCATAGGTAAGGAAAAGTCAAAGTCGACGATAATATTGGGATGATGAGAACCAAGAGGTACAAGACCCAACTCCAAAGTGAAAAAAGCCAACAATAGATAATAAGGCAACTCTGCTACGTTAGGGTTAGGAAAGTGTAAAAGGAAAGCTACCACAATGCAAGGATAAAATCCCATCGTTACAACTATGCAGACAAGACAGACAAAATGCCAATACTAGAATCCAACGCCATAAGCGAATACCAAAAGCAAACACCTGAAGTTAAGCATAATACCAACATCTAAATAATACATACAAGATGGTTTTATAGTTACCTAGGTTGAAGTGACCTATATTTGTTGAGGGAAAATGACTGTCGAGGGTCCTTGCATGACAATTACATTGAGAGAAACAAACCATGGTGGTCAATTGGTAGAAGGTGTTTCAAACTCCCACTGGACTCCCTAGGCCTCGTGCTTCATAGAACCAACGCCCGATTCTCCCTCACACAAATTACATACAACACCACTATGTTATCCTTTCCCTCCAGAGTTGCTCTCGAGGATGAGAAACGATTAGAATCCGAATTTAATTTAGCTAGACACCTCTAGCTAACCCAAATTTCTCACAAACAACATGCTAGGCCTTATTCTTAAGGACTCCACACTTTTTCCCTGTAGCATTGCACCTCAGTTGGACTTTCCACCCCACTTTCCTCATTTGTACTCCACTTGTCATGGTTGATGAAATATCATTTGCTCACATGCTTATACATACATGGGGGGTGGACACACCACCTCCTCTATTTAACATATTCCCCTTTGCAAAGTGGTAGGAACAACCCCCAAGTCCACCAATATCCTTGAAAAGCACCCCCACTGGGGAGACTCTATGACCTCCATTTTACTTGACCTACTGTAACAATATTTATAAACATTAGTTTGTTATCATTTTTAATTTTAATTTTATTTTAAATAATTTGACCTCTCTAATTTTATTTTTAAATTTTAAATTTTAATTATTGAGCCATCATTAATAATTAACAATTATAATTACTTTTCTTTTCTTCTTCTTCTTCTTCTTCTTTCTTCTTTTTTTTTTTTTTTTTTTTTTTTTTTTTTTTTTTTTTTTTTTTTTTTTTTTTTTTTTTTTTTTTTTTTGTAGGTAGTAGTTTTTAAGTATCGGAGTTGATGGTTATTACGTTACATAACATTACATGAGCATGACATTTTAACTTTTTCTCCCATCCAGTTTGGAGAGCGTCTTTGGCGCAATAAGTTTGATTTTCAAAGACTTTATTTTGTTATGTTATTTTATTTTATTTTTTAAAACAAATATTTATGGATATTAAAGTTTAAGTGTTTTGTTAAAATATTAATTATTTTTTGTAAGCTAAAATTCTATTGATTAATCAAGAAAGCATACATCAAGCATATTTTCGTCGTGTTCTTCCACTTGGGAACCAAACCAAAGTCAGAACAACAGAGTCCAAGTCCAAAATACAACATATAGAGTACAAAATTTGACATTATAAACATTGTGTTCATATAATTTGGTAGAGACAAAAAACTGAACTAAACTAGCAAAGTCAAGATAACAAAAATGTTACGAAGATATCACAAAGCATGCCATGGAGGAAAATTGTTGAAATCTAGGTGAAGGTTGAGAGATCGATAGGGGCCATTGGTGTGCCTCGGGAGGCACATCCTTTGCCTTTGAGCAAAAGAGCATTGATCTTTGAGAGCTTTGTTGACATTTCGTTGTGCTCCACTGAAAGCTACTTGTTTTTCGCTTGAATGTGGTTGAGTTTGTTAGGTCCCTATAATACTAGTGACCCCCCCATTACTATTGTCATTTTATCCTTTATTGTTATTATTGTGACCCTATTGTCCCCATATTTTTATTTTTGTGCCCTTATATTATTATTGTTATGTCAGCTTGATTATATTGTGACCCCCTAGACTCCTATATATAGAAAGGAGGTTTTGTCATTTGTATCATCCAAGAATTTTTCATTTGTGTAATGTAAAGGAGGTTTCCCCCTCGAAGAGGTTGATTTTTAAGTCGTTGATCTATCTTTTCTTCTATTTTGAGAGCTGGTTCCATAACATTTGGTTTCAGAGCTTTGGATTCTAAGTTTTCGTTGCCCCAAACAGGTCATTGTGGCATTTTCTCTATAAAACAAATTCTATGACATTTTAGAAGTTGAAATTAAAACCCTTTTGAGCCAAAATCTGGATGAACCTCAGATCCAAATTTCAGGTATGATCCAAGGAATTTAGGGTTTTTTCAGGCTCCCAAATTATATCTCAAACAGGTGACCTAGAGAAAATAGCCATAACTTTCTCCTTGAACATCAGACTGAAATTTCGTAAAAAGGTACAGAAAGAGGATGGACTGTAGTTTTCTATGAGTAGGTTTTAGGTCTGAAGGTCAAAACAATGACATGTGGCACTTTGTACAAGTTCTCTCTACTGAACAAACCCATAATCATGTCATCATGGGAAATTTGGCATAACTATTTCTCGGAGAATCTAGTCTTGATCAGACTTGCTACCATAGGACCAAATTTCAGATCTAGGAGATCCACAATTACAGAGATACAACGGATTCAATATCGAGCTCCTACAAAGCCAAAAAAGGTGAAAATTTAGTTTGAAGGAATTCAAAGGACAAAGTGAAGCATCATTATCATTAATTGATGACCCGAAGAAAGAAATTGGAAACACCTAGTAAGCAACCTGAAAGCTCTAGCATGACTCATGAAGAAGAGGAAGAAATGCAACACGATATATCAAAATTACGAGACCAAGTGCAACAAATTTCACTCACACAAAAAGGAACAGAAGCTAATATGGATGATTTAAAGAAAGGCATGGAATCTAAGATGGCATGGAAGCTAATATAGTAGCAAAACTTAAAGGAAACATGGAAGATTTGAAGATAGACTTGACAAAGTTACTACAAGAAATGCTTGCTAATGGAAAAAGGGTAGTAAAGGAAACTAATGATGAGAACAAAAGAAATGCTAATCATGATTTCATAGACTCGAACACTGGATTGAAGACCCACCATGTTCCAAAGATCGATATGAGGAATTTTGATGGCAAGGATCCCATAACATGGATACTATAGATGGAGCAATATTTTGATCTCCATAACATACAAAACACACAAAAGGTATGCATTGAAACTTTATATTTGGACCCAATCCATTTGTATGGTATCGATGGCTTTGCTCTCGCAAACAAACTGTCACTTGGGGAATTTTTACAGAAGAAATGATATCACATTATAAGGGTACAAAAAGCAACACCTTTCTTTTCCAATTGATAAATCTCAAACAAAAGGGTTCAATGATGGAGCACATTGAGGACTTCCAAAAATTGAATATAAGGGTAAAAGATACTCGAGAGGAGCATAGGATTGATGCGTTTATAGGGACTTTAAAAGATAACATCCAACATGAGGTTTGCCTTTGGGAACCTGATTCATTGGAGAAGGTATTCAGGTTGGCAAGAAAAATGGAAAGCAAAATTATGGCAATAAGGAAGCCTACCACTTAAAACTATAAAGATGGAAGTGTTGTTTCCCCTAGCCTTCCACAACCTACAAGGTTGACACCACAAAAATTGGAAGAAAAAAGAGCAAAAGGGCTTTGTTATAATTGTGACAACAAATACACTAAAGGTCATAAGTGTGCTAAGAAGAAATTATTTTACATAGACTGTGAAGAGGAGGAAGAAAAGGAACAAGAAACGTTAAAAGAAGAGGATATACACCAAGAACAAACCCTAGAGAAAGAAGAAATGAATCCGACCATATCTTATAATGCATTGGCAAGAATTACCATGCCTAAAACTATCAAGATAGAAGTACATATCAAGAAGAAAAAGGTAATAGCGTTGATTGATTCGGGCAGTACCCATAATTTTATTCATTATAAGATAGCTAAGGAATTGAATTGCTTCCTATATCCAGCACCAGAGTGTCTAATGATGGTTGCAAGTGGAGGAACCATAAATTGCTCTAGAAAGTGCCATAATATCAAGCTATCCATGGGAGAATACGTATTGAATATCCCAGTGCTTTCCATTCCAATGGGTGGTGTTGATTTTGTACTAGGAGTCCAATGGCTACAATCTTTGGGTACAATTTGTTTTAATTTTCAAGAACTTTTCATGAATATTTTTTTTGAAAGGAAAGGAAGTTGAATTAAGGGGTATCGCAGGGAAACCGGGAAAGATAATCAGCTCTAATGGAATGACAAAGCTTCTAAAGAAAGAACAACGAGGCATAATTACACAATTATGTTCGCTAGAGGTTCCGACAACGAAATCATTGATTCTCCAGATCTCCAAAAAGCCTTGGACAATCATTATAAGGTATTTGAGACTCCCAAAGGCCTCCCACCTATTCGTGATCATGATCATGCTATTAATTTGATTCCAGAAAGTGTTCCTCCAAACATCAGGCCTTAAAGATATCCCTATGCCCAAAAGAGTGAAATTGAATGTATGGTTGCAAAAATGCTAGAGGTTGGCATAATTCAACCTAGTCAAAGTTCTTTCTCTGCTCCGGTAGTACTGGTGCACAAGAAGGATTGATCATGGTGCATGTGTCTGGATGATAGGTGCACAAGAAGGATTGATCATGGTGCATATGTCTGGATTATAGGGAGCTCAACAAGCTCACTATTAAAGATAAATTTCCCATTCCGGTCATTGATGAATTATTGGATGAATTACATGGATCATTCTACTTCACCAAGTTGGATCTTCATTTAGGATATCATCAATCAGAATGAAGACTGAAGACATTCCGAAAACAACATTTAGAACTCATGAGGGTCATTATGAAATTTTGGTCATGCCCTTTGGCCTTACCAATGCACCTTCTACATTTAAAGGTTTGATAAATTCCATTTTCAAACCCTTCCTTAGAAAAATTGTGTTATTATTTTTTGATGATATACTAATCTACAACAAGTCTTGGAAGGATCATGTTCAACATGTTGACAGGGTGCTCAAACTATTGGAGGAGAAACAATTATATGCAAAAAGCCCCAAATGTTTCTTTGAAGTACAAGAGGTGGGATATCTGGGTCATATTGTATCTCATGAAGGTATTAAAGTAGACCCTAGCAAAATTAAAGCCATTAAGGAATAGAAAATCCCCACATCCATAAAGCATCTGCACGGATTTCTCAGGTTCACAGGGTATTATCGCAAGTTTGTTAATAATTATGGGAGAATAGTAGCACCTCTAACAATATTATTGAAGAACGATGCATTTTCATGGACTAGAAGCAACAAAGGCCTTTGAACATCTTAAACAGGCAATGTGCCAAGCACCGGCCTTAGCTACGTCGGACTTCACAAAAACCTTTAATGTCGAATGTGATGCCTCAGGAAATGGAATTGGTGTTGTTTTAATGCAAGAATAAAGACCCATTGCTTTCAAAAGTCGTCAAGTCAAAGGAAAGTATTTACACAAAGCTATCTATGAGAAGGAAATGTTGGCAATACTACACGCACTTAAGAAATGGCGACCCTACTTAATGGGAAGACACTTCAAGGTAAAAACGGATCATGATAGCCTTAAATACTTTTTAGAACAAATATTATCTTCAGAAGAGCAGCAAAAATGGGTCACAAGGATGTTGGGTTATGTCTTTGAAATCATCTACAAAAAAGGGAAGCAAAATGTTGTGGCAGATGCACTCTCAAGAAAGGATAAGCATATGGAAGCATTTCTTTGCGCCATTTCTATTATCCAACCAGATTGGATAAACGAAGCAAGGGATGAATGGAAGAATGACGAAGAAGTGTGGGCACTCATTCAAAATTTACAACAAGATCGGAGTACATCTGATACATTCAACTGGAAAAATGATTCGTTATGGTACAAAGATCGCTTATACCTATGTAAGAATTCCCAACTCAAACAAAAGTTTCTTATGTAACTGCACACCTCTCCCTTAGGAGGGCACTCAAGATTTTTTAAAACTTACCACATAGTTAAGAAGGATTTTTTTGGGATGGCCTTAAATCTGATATTCAAAAGTTTGTGGCGGAATGTTTGGTTTTCCAAAAAAACAAAGTTGAAACAATTAAGATCCCAAGTCTATTACAACCTTTATCCATTCCAAGCCAACATTGGGAGGAGGTTTCAATGGATTTTATCACAAGTTTACCCAAGTCCGAAGGAAAGAGTGTCATCATGGTGGTAGTTAACATACTTACCAAGTATGCACACTTTTGTGCATTATTTCATCCATTTAAAGCCACTATAGTTTCCACTGCATTTATGGAAACAATTCAAAAGCTACATGGAAACCCAAATATTATTGTAAGCGACAAAGATCCCATTTTCGTTAAAAAATTTGGACAAAATTATTTTCTTGTCTTGGTACTCAGTTAGCTCATAGCTCATTTTATCATCCTCAATCAAATGGGTAAATTGAGATAGTAAACAAATGTTTGGAAGGATATCTTCGTTGCTTTGTATTTGATAAACAGACACAAAGGGTCAAATGGTTGTCTCTGGTTGGATGGTGGTATAACACTTCCTTCCATACTGCAGCAAAAATGACCCCATTTATGGCACTTTATGGATATCATCCACCATCCATCACATCATATTTAAGAGAAATTTTGAAGGTTCAAGCAATGGAAGATCGCATCGAGCACCAACAACAAGTTCTCCAACTCTTAAAGGATAATCTCACTTTGGCGCAGAATATAATGAAACAACATGCATATCAACATTGCAGTGAAAGAAGTTTTGATGTAGGTGACTGGCTATTTCTACGGTTACAACCATATAAACAAATATACCTCAAGCAAGCTAAGAAGGATAATAAATTATCACGAAAGTATTATGGTCAGTACAAGGTGTTGCAAAAGATTGGTACTATGGCATACAAATTGGAGCTTCTTGCAACTTCCCGAGTGCACCCAGTTTTCCACGTTTCATGCTTAAAGAAAGTTATAGGTGACAAGCTCCCAGTTCAAACATTATTAGCAGAACTTGACGAGGAAGGAAAAATAATATTGGAACCTGAAGCAGTCACAGAAACAAGAACTCGATAGTTACGAAATCAATCAATTTTGGAGTATCTCATTAAGTGGAAGAACTTATCCGCTAAAATTTCCACATGGGAGGATGAGAATTTTATACAGAAGCATCCAGAACTACTCAAGTGTTGAGAACAACACTTTTTTGAAGGAGAGGGGCATGTTAGGTCCCTATAATACTATTTATTCCCCCATTACTATTGTCATTATCCCTTATTGTTATTGTTGTGCCCTTATTGTCCCCATATTATTATTATTGTGCCCCATAGAAGCCCACTATTGTTATTTTTGTGCCTTTATATTATTATTGTTATGTCGACTTGATTATGTTGTGACCCCTTAGACACCTATATATAGAAAGGAGGTTTTGTCATTTGTATCATCCAAGAATTGTTCATTTGTGTAATGTAAAGGAGGTTTCCCCCTCGAAGAGGCTGATTTTTAAGTTGTTGATCTATCTTTTCTTCTATTTTGAGCGTTGTTTGCATAACATAGTTGAAGAGAGAGTTTGTATTTATTGTCATATCAATTGATGAAAAGGAGTAGGGCTAAAGTCATTGAAGTCATATGGGTGCCAACATGGGAGAGCTCACCAATGTAGTCATCACTACACTATCCTGAGGGAGTGTCCAGGTGCCTGCATTGCCATGCTTCCAAATAAAGAAGCCTATGCCAGTCTCGAAAGAAACAACAACGTATGGTGAAGAAAATAGTAAGGTAATAAGGTAAAAATCCAATGAATTTCTGAAGTAGTCCAGGTCAAGAAGGCTTGGACTGTCTTTGATTTCTCAAGGCAGTATAGAAACTGCTAGAAAATATGAAGGGCAAAAATATTTTCTTATATTGATAATTACTTGTGATATTATTATGCTCTTATTAACTTATTTGTGTTCTTCCATTATCTTTTTCTAATCAAGCGATTATCAAAACAAAAACATGAAGATCATGGACACCAGATGTAGGCACTCGGCCAGGGTTAAAACCCCTATATAGGAGAAAACCTAGTCAGAAACTCTTCCTTTAGTAGATTCAAAATGAGATAGACCAAGACCTTAGACCAACAAACTTTCCTCCTCCACCAAGTCAGCCTTCCAAGATGATTTAGTAGTCTCTTCTTATTCAACAACTTCAACCCAACAACAATCCAAAAATTCGACTTCCCATCTGCAGAATTTCGACCCCCAGCTATAGAATTTTGGCCCAGTTTCAACACTGCAGTTTTCGGCCCCTCTAGCAGCTTCATAGCTTCACACGTGAGAGAGAGAGAGAGAGAGAATTTTGACTTCTTATGCTTGAGAGATACCTCCTTCTTCTTCGCTGGTCCTTTCCTCTTCTTTCCTTGAAATTTTCACTTTTTTTCTGGCCCCTGAAGTTGCAAAGAGAACTTGCTGAGTGAGAGTAATAAATGAGCTTGAGTTGCTGCCTTTATATAGGTGTTTATGCTCCTGAGTTTAGACCGACTTGTCCAGTTTGAGGTCGACTTGGTGGAGGAGGCCTAATTGACCTATTTGACAATAACAAAAAAAATCTTCTTTGACAAATAGAGACCAAGAAGGGTCTTTTACAATATGAGATGGACAAGGACACTTGATATAAACCCTAGAAGCCTACAATGGAGGTTTTGACCTATAAAAAATTGACCCAAGCATGAAACTCATGCTTTAATAAGTCATTTTCTTTAATAATAAAAATTATTTTTCTTTCTTTTGACAAATACATTACATTATGACTAAAATACAATTATGAAGACCAACACTATTGACATTCTTCAACAATCCCTCTTAACTAGGGAGGTATTCATAATTACATATATATAGAGGTACATGGAAGATCTCAAAATGAATTATGAAGAGTTTTAGTGCACTCAATGTTGCGGACTAGATACTTGACTAAGGTATTCTATCCAGGTGGGACTAAGATGGACTCAAGCTTTCAACCATTCTCGGTACCATCAGGCTTACTAGCTAACCATCAACCTAGGGATCTAGGTGTGTATCCAAGGTTGGATCTCCATGACCAACGCCACCCTCCCTCTTTGGGATTTGGACATCAACACATAGGCTAGCCAAATGTCCTCCCAAGCATCCACCATTAGATGCTTCAACTCTCCCCATCAAACTAGATATATCCATTTGTCCACACATGCTTCCAGAGTGTTCAACCTTTTTATGGAGAGATTTATCGATACAAACAAAAACCCCAATCAACAATAAAATTTCAAATATACATACAAGTAAACACAAACCTTTGGGGTCCCCATTCATGCAAAGGTTGCTTATATCATCATCAAATTATCCAATCTACAATTTGTTGGAAGCTTTCTTCTTCTTTCATTTCTTCTGCAGCACTAAATACATCTTCAAATATTCTCAAGTCTTTTGTTTGCAACTTCATGAACATTAATCAATAGTACTGTTGCTTACTTCAAAGTATTCATTATCATAATATGCCCTCCCTCTCAACTGGGGAGATACCTTATTTTATCCATGCTCCTTCTCAACTTAGAGAGATCAACCACTTTCTTCTTCTATAACATCGAAGAACCTTTCACAACTTCATTCCTTCTTACAACATCAAGGTTATCTTGATCATCATTATTCACATAACTTCCTTCATCATGCTTATCAATATTATCAAGTCAAATTTACTTACGAACATCTTCAACATATTGAAGATTATGTACTTGCAAAACTTTTAATAGCAAGTATGAACATACATAAGCATGAATTTAACTATATCAAAATCACATGGAAGCATTTTGACTTTAGAGATTAAACACTTAAACTTAGTTAGGTTCATAATCAACAAAAGTTACAACTCTTTACATACTAGACTTCAACTTCTTGCTAGGGTTTTGTCACAAATCCTAAACTTCATATTCGAGACAGAAAGCCTTACATTTCAAAGAAATAGCAATCCAATCACAGTGCTTTACATCAACAATATGCTTTTACATGTCATACTTCTACTAGGGTTAGTTGCAAACCCTATATTTTATCATCAAAACTAAACATCATCATCTCTTAGAATATCAATTTCTATTTGGGCTTTGCTACATACCCTATAATTCATAATCTAAAACATGAACATCAACTCATATACATATCTAGGATCACATTATCATGTACTAGCATCTCATATCAATATCCATACCTACTAGGTAAACCTAGGACACAAACATCAATACATCAACAATTTTCATCGAGCTAGGGTTTCGATCAAACATATGAACATACACTTAGGTCTTCATTTCTAGGATCTTACTATAGTCATTACATGGGTTTTACCAAACCCTAAAGTTATAGGGTTTCAATACATAATTTAGACATTAACAACAAACCCTAAAGGGCTAGGGTTTCTACAATATCAAAATTCTAATAATCAAAATAATAGGAATTCTAGACTTCATCAACAACCCTACGTAGACTAGGTTTTCATAATCAATATTGGCATACCCTTAGCAACAAGAGGCTAGGGTTTTGTAGTGAACCTTGAAGGTTAGGGTTACACAAGAATGATCAAATAATATCACGAGGGTTGATTCAATCAAATGGTTAATCACCCTAACAAGAATCTTTGTGATTCAAAACCCTAGACATAATGGTGTCAGTAATGTAAAGCAATTTTCAAAAAGAAGAATGATCGTGCCATTTATAAAAAGAGAACTTTATAACAAAGCTTATAATTTAAGGCATATCTTTGACTTGTTCCTTAACAAACCTTGTAGGACATCAATTATTGAAGAGCTTTTCTTTGCGATGGAACTTGTACCATGCTTCGAGTTTATCCTTTGAAGTCTCCTCCATAACCCTTGAGCATTCAACAATATTTCCTAACCAAGGAAAATATATAGAGAAAGGTTATCAATAGGCAATATAAACAAGTCTTGATGTGAGAAGGAGGCGAAACATGAAAAGATGATACAAGGAACAAAATACTTATCTTTTGTAGAGTGGTGAAGGATCCCTGTTAACCCAATTTTTTTGAGAGATACCTGCAACTTATCAAAATAATTAAAAAATGTTTTAACAAGACATGTTAGATCTACAAACTTTAGAAATCAAAACATAAAGGAAAAAAATACAAGACTAGGAAGAATATGTAGGATAGGACTTAGTAGTATATGTCCTTGACTTCCGATTCCTCATTCTTATTCTTCTTTGGTGGTGCTTCATCGATGATATTTGCTTGATCCTTATCTCTCTTCTTATTCCTTGGATTTTGAGGGTAATGGATTATATAATGACCCATCTTTGGCAATTATAACATTCAATATTTGATAGGTCAACTTTCTTCTTTGGTCCTTTGAACTTCTTGAAGGTTTCCTTCACGATCTTCTCGTGATGAGCATAATAGGCATTAGAGGTGTTTTCTTCTTCATCTTCCTTCTTATTGTTTACTAACAATATTCGAGCTCCTTATTGACTGTATGCATTCAACATTTGCTCAAATGTTGGTGTATCCTTCCAACTGTTGATTCCTGATGCAAAAGCACTCCAAGATTTTGGTAGTCCTAGAAGAGTAGTAATTATGAGCTCTTTTTCTGGTACAAATTCATCTATTGCTTGGAGTTCATCTCAGATTCTAGATATCCTTATAAAATATGATGAAACAATATCATCATTCATCATCTTAACAATTCTTAGTTCATTCTTGAGGCTTGCTATTTGACTAATGTTCTTGATTGTGAATAATTTGGAGAGAGCCTCATATATTTCTTGAGCATATTCTATGTTGGAAATGTATGGAATTAAGTTTTCCTTTACTCCATCCACTATTAGGTTCATGGCTACAATTTCAGATTCTCTAAACTTCTTTTTCTTTGCTTCATCTGTTGGTTTCTTGATTTTCCTTTGAACAAGATTCAATACTATGTGCTTTTCGAGGATAATATCTATCCTCTTTTTCCATGCCTTATAGTTGGAGGCTCATTCTAGTTTGTTTTGTCTTCATTGAGTTTGTCATATTGATGTCTGCTACTCCTTGTGACCTAACCTTGAAACTCCTTATTCGACTCCTTGTGACCTAACCTTGCAACTCCTTATTCTCCTTTCAACAGATCTTTAGGTTGCCTTTTTCTTCCTTCTTTCACCTTAACCCTGATACCATGTTAGAAAATCGGAAATGAAAAAATATTTTCTTATATTGATAATTACTTGTGATATTACTATCTTCTTCCTTTTCCTTTTTCTAATCAAGCGATTATCAAAACAAAAACATGAAGATCATGGACAAGGCACTCAGCTAGGGCTAAATCCATATATAGGGGAAAACCCAGTAAAAAACCCTTCTTTAAGTTGATTCAAAATGAGATAGATCAAGACCTTAGACCAACAAACTTTCCTTCTCCACCAAGTCAGCCTTCCAAGATGATTTAGTAGTCTCTTCTTATTCAACAGCTTCAACCCAACAACAATCTATAAATTCGACTTCCCAACTACAAAATTTCATCCCATCTTTAGCTTTGCAGTTTCCGGCCCCTCCAATAGCTTCACAAGTGTGATAGGGAGAGAATTTCAACTTCTTATGCTTGAGAAAGACCTCCTTCTTCTTCACTAGTCCTTTCCTATTCTTTCCTTGAAATTCACACTTTTTTTTTCTGGCCCCATAAGTTGTAGATCGAACTTGATCAGCGAGAGTGACAAATGAGGTCGAGGTGCTGCCTTTATATAGGTGTTTTTGCCCCTCAGTTTAGGTCGACTTGTCTAGTTTGAGGCTGACTTGGTGGAGGAGGCATAATTGACCTATTTTACAATAAAATCAATTTCTTCTTTGACAAATAGAGACTAAGAAGGGTCTTTTACAATATGACATGGACAATAACACTTGATACAAACCCTAGAAGCCTACAATGGAGATTTTGACCTATAAATAATTGACCCAAGCATGAAACCCATGCTTTAATACGTTGATTTCTTAAATAATAAAATTTCTTTTTCTTTCTTTTGACAAATACAATTAATTATGACTCAATGAAAATTATGAAGACCGAACTAGTTACATTCTTCAATAGAAACAACACTGGGCAATACAAGCATCACCACAGAGATAACTAAAGAACGCCTTCGAGAAATGTCCCAACCCCTAATAACTATCTGTGCCTTAGGTAGTGAGGCCATTGAAGCTTAGTAATGGAGGGTGCTAGGTGGAAGGCACTCTGGCATCGCCTCTTTGCTCCTAACGTGGAGTGATGACGAGAGCTCATTCATATCAACCTTCGTACACTTACCATGTTGCTCAGCTGGATCGGGGGGGTCAGAATTTTAATATAATTTGAAATAAATAATTATTAATGTTGATTGATATCCGATAAGATAGATATTAAATAACAATTTTAATTTATTTGAAATATATATTTTTTTGGTTAATTGAGATTTATATTTTCTCAAAATATTAATCCAGTGACAAGAGTCTAGATGTATCAAAATTCAAATACCAGTTGCCACTAAATAAATTACTGCTAAAATAAACTATTCTATTGAAAGTAAAAGACAACCAAAACAACGATTATAAGTGTGTTAAAGCAAGGATCGACGCCGCGCCCATGGCTGCCTGTGCAACCCTAGGGTTCAATCCTCAAAAAAATGTCGGGAAGGGCAGTCCATGCCGGGAGGTTTCTTTGCATGGTGCTCAGGCCAGGGACAACCACATCCAGGATCGTGCAGAAAGGTCGGCCTCGCTGAGCAGTATCAAACGGGAGAAAAGGGCAGCTAAGGAAAAAGCGCATGATGCCTGGGAACCGCTCCGCCCCCTTTCTCCTGTGACACACAGGGTCGATTTCATTTTCCGAAGCAACGAGCCAAAGATTCAGCCATGGATAACGGTCTCCACCTCATCCCTTTTCTGTGGCTGGAATGCTCCAGATCTCATATCGGCCGTAAGCATGCAACGCACCTGCTTCTTGTTTTTGTCGGATTTGCGTGCAGACGTATCAAGGTTAGCAGCACACATCCACTGTGCTCCTCGTCCAACTTCAATCAATGCTCCAAGACCGACGAATCTGATTTGTTGGAAGTAGGTTCCTCCATTGAACCAGCTAGATCTGTCTGAAGAGACACAAGCATTTCAGATCCAGATCAAACTATTGAGAAAGACGATGATGCAGTGGGTTCGCGCAACAGATCTTGTGCATGAACTTTTGCAAAAACTCGAACGCCGACTGAGGATCCCCTCCTCTTATCTCAGATTGCTATATCAGGGTAAGCAACTTATGGATCCCCTTCCTCTCTCTTTCTACAGCATTCATAAGGACGCTCTTATTGGGGTTTCTTTTAGGTTAAGAGGGGGTCCTTTTGGGCAGACTTCCTTTGCCCCTTCTTTTTCTTATAAAGATGCAGCTTGCAAAGACAATGCCCAACCTCAGACCTCTTCGAAAGCAGCCCAGCCACATGGGGTTCCAAAACTGTTTCTGGTAGACAAATTAGAGGAAATTCCTTCCATCGATTGCTCTCATCCTGAGATTGAAAATCACTACCAAATATTTGCAGAATCCACCCTCATTTGCAGATTTAATGGGCTTTGGCCTCGCACAACAGATCTATATCAATGGATCCATTCCTCTTGGACAAAAAAAAGCAAGATCTACTTATGCTCAAAAGGATTCTTCATTGTGGTTTTTGACTCAAATGAAGATTACCAGAAGGCCTTAACGGGAGGCCCTTGGTTATGGGGTTCAGCTGGGCTTTTTCTCACCACTTGGTTCCCAGACTTTGACCCTTCTACAACGGTCATCACCAAGATTCCCATTTGGGTTAGGCTCCCGAATCTTTCGGCACTTCTATGGCATTTCTCTGTCTTCCTAGCCATTGGAAACACTTTGGGACGCTACCTGGCTACAGATACTTCAAGAAAGGAAAATGGTCTCTACACCTATGGCAGACTGTGTGCAGAAATAGATATCAGCGAAGGACTGCCGGATCAGATCAATCTCAAGGTTGGAGATTTCCACTGGACTCAAACCTTGGATTACGAGAATACAGCCTTCCGTTGCCGTCATTGTCATCAACTGGGACACCTCCAGAGTTCTTGCTCCCAGTTCCTCGACAAAAAGAAGAATCCAAATCGCAAACCCAAATCCAAGCGTTGGAATCCCTGTGAGCCACCCTGTCAAATGGACGATTTAGATTTCTTTAGCTCGGATGAGGAGGAAACTGTAGCAGATGTGCAGAATGAAGAGACTCCGATGGACGCTCCCTCAATCAATCCGGCAGTCCCCTCTGACCCTCAGATTTCTCAAAAACGTCCTCATACTTCTTCGTCCTCAGACTCTAATAAGGATATTCCGCCGCCTGTGAAGAATAGTCTACAACTTGTTATGGCTCAGCCAAACTCCACTGGGTGGGTCAAAGTAAGCAAGAAAAAAGGAAAAAAATGTCGTGTAACAGGAACTGACCCCTCGGGGTAGTTTTCTCTGCTTAGTTATTTCTTTTTGTATTCCCGTGTTTTCAATATCCGTCCCTTAACTGTCTCTAAGGAACGAGGTAGAGAGCCTATCTCCTTTGGCTCCCTCGCTTTTTTGCTTCGCTTGCTTGTACTATACTTTTCCTCTCTTAATAGAATTAGTCTCTATACAAAAAAAAATCATCTTTGGCACTTATCCTTAATAAAGCTAAATTTTATTAAAATAATATTAATATAAACTATTTTTTAGGTATATAATATATTTGCTTTTATGGTGAGGTTTCTTACAAATTTAAACAAAACTTTGTAACAGTGTGCATAAACTCGGTACAATATGTTTGTTTGTTTGTTTTTAAATAAAAGGCGGGCAATATAATACCTAGTGCGTGAATGGGCAAAGGATTATCCTTCATGTTGGTTCCAACCTCGTGAGAGCATCCGAAAATAGATGGTAAATGCAAATGTTTTTCAATTTTCTACTCTTGCCGGCGGCACAAACTTTCGCCAATTGCACCTAGCAGGAAATATTTAAATCTAAACCGTAATTCTCTTTTTGCGGCTGTTACCGATCTCCACCTGCCATGGATCCCAGATGGCTTTCTCTCAAATGTCAAAATAACTGCCATTTTTTTTTGGGTTCGTGTAAAAGTTCAAATTGTCTTGCTATTCCAAATCAATATTTCAGATAAAAGTTTATATTTGCAGTTTACTCTGAATTACGCCGATTATTTTCTAGATAACAATTATGTGTGTTTTATGTTTCAGGGCAGGAATTGCCCTTCAATATACTTAATTTGCCCCCGTCATCCGAAGCAGGAAAGAATTACTTAAAAAGCGTCAAGTTGGAAAGAGACTGGGAGCTAAGAAGCTTGCTCGCAGGCTTGGAACCATGTTTAAACAGGTAGATATCAGTTTTATATGACAATACAAATGCGTTGTAGTTTCATAATCTTTATCAAAATAAACTCAACCTGAGATCAACAATGTGAAATGTCAGTCTTATTCAATGCGGTCCAAGACTCTCTTGAATTTTATATTCGATTCATGTCAGAATTCCCAACACTCCCCATCATCCCTTTTCGTAGAGCTTCAAGAAATAGGGCCCGAGGGTTGAAATGGCTGATTTCCTTTGGTTATTCCTCAAAGATCGTCTGGGCCTTGCAACTCACCTCATCTCCTTGAATCACATGTCACATAGGTTGCATGGACCACCAAAAAAATGGAACCCTGGTTCATACTCTATCAACCTCATCATTGAACACTCAGTCGATAGGTTGAAGATAAGTGCTCTGCGTATAGTTATATGGGTTTTGCTACCTTCCATATAGCATGAGGATTGTCCCAATATGAAAGCCCTGCCCAAATAAGTTGTAACTGGAGGATTTTGGTTTTGGAGCTGATGTGCAGATGCTTTGGTGCATATTTATTTATGGATTATCACTTTGATAGCATTATCATTCTATATGTTGGAGGCTTGCATGTTTGATTTTGACGGAGTGTTAACCTTAGAGTGTTTACTCATTTGTTGAACCCTAGTGCATTCATTGAGAGGGGAACCTATCAACTAAGTGCTTTCTCTAGGTATAATGGTTCATTATGTGATTTGCCTGCTCATTGAGGCGGTGCATTGGTTTGTTTGGTATGTTGGTATTCATATTGCACTTTGTGCACTACGGAGAAGAACACACATCAACTTAGGGGTTCCTAAGGTTTTGACATAATATTAGTTGAGTTGTGCACTTTGAAATTTATGATGGTTTACTTGGATGGTTGAGATGCTTTCTTGAGGAGCACTCCACATGTGCATACTTTTCTACAATGCCTCACTTCTTTGTAGCTTTGGTGGGTAGATGTGGTCAAACCCACAACACTCTAGCTTCCATTGTTATTTCCGGCATGCTTTAAGAGTTTTAGTGGCTTTTCACATTGATGCATGCTCTTGGCACACTTGATGAGGAGTTTGATTTGGTCATAATGCAGAAATTGAAGTTTCAAGCACATTTTTTGAGGGCATCCTTGTTTTAAGGGGTTGTTATAATAACCATTGTAGGATTTTAAACACAAGTACAATATCTAGTTGTGACAAAATACTACATTGGCAGTTGCAAGACAATAAGCGAGAAGAGAGAATGAAAAATCACTCGAATAGACTAAGTAGCTAAAAGACCAATTCAAATTTTCTTGTATTACATTGCATGGTTTGAGTACAATTAAATAACACTATCATAGAGAGGGCCAATGCTCACTATGTGTGGTTCCTTGTGCATGCACAACCAATGATAAAGCAACTTTCCCTTAGTTCCAATTAACTAGGCCAAAAATGGAGTTGTAGGGTCTAAAATAGAGTTAGGGTAAATAATAGAGTTGACTAAGGATAGGATGAGCCAAAAATAAGTGAGAATTGAAGAAAAAACTCACATGATCACTCCTTACTCTAGAAGTACAAATAAATCCCAAAAATAGGACTAAAGCTCCAGAGATAACGTTTCCTAGAATAAAGGGATAAGTGGATAAGGTTCTAGATAAGGTTTGTCCTCAGAAATAGGAAGGAAGCGTGCATTTGTGGATAAGGGGGCAAAGGATAAGGAAGTGCATATTAATAGATAAGAAATAGCCATGTCATTACCTAGTCACTGCCACATGTCAACCCATGCTAAAAATAGACATGCTTAGATATTTATTAATTCATGTATTACTTCACGTGTATGTGTGTGTGTGTGTGTGTCTCTATATATATATACACATTATTCTATAATATACATTCATATTATAGGGGACCTAATTTACAAATACTTTGATATTATTTAGATATACATTTTTATTATCATTTCATTAATTCAATTAACCTTTACTATTAATTTGAACATAAATTAAACCATTCAATTTTAATTATTATATACCCTCAATCATTATAACCAGTGTTGATAATATCGCCGATATTTGAAAATATCTCGATATTTTCGGCAAAACGATATATCGCCGAGTAAATATTGCGATATGTTCCGTTTTGAAAATATTGGCTAAATATTGCCATATTTTGAAAATATCGGCTATGTTTAAAAATCTGAAAATTTTGATTTTTTATGTTTGCTGATATTACTGATAAAATGTTTTCCGGACGCTCGCTGATATTTTGCCGATACTGATATTTTCAACAGTGATTATAACTATATTAAAATATATATTTTTTAATTCTTTATTGTCTCTAGTCAACCTTGTTGAATTTTCGTTGGGCCCTAGATCTAGTCTATTGCTAACCGGACACATAAACAAACTAAGAACCCTCAACTTTACAAGCACTTTGCACAGCGGAATTCTTCAGCGGTGAGATCAATTTAGTACATAGAGATTTGAGCCCAAAGCATGATTATTTATTAATACATCAATAAAAGAATCATGGGGCTCCCATACCAGGGATCATGGCCCTCGATCACCAATATAACTAGTATACATACTATACAACACTAGGGCTTGTAGTCTGCAACATCAGATCTGCAATCTGTACACAAAGAAATAGGCAAGAACAAACACATAATTTGCTGAAGTAGGCCATCTAGATCAACCCTTTCTGCACTTGTTGTCCTTGACACCTAGCATGTCCTTTTGCCTCCTTAGATGAACTGCTCTCAAGTGTATTTTCTTCTCCAAAATACACTATATACTCAACCCTAGTAGATCTGTTTCTCACAGTGGATTTTTCCATCAAATCACTTTATACTCAGCTCTCTAACAACCAGTGAACTCACAACAAATTTGTCCATCAACCCACTGCACACTAACCCTCAAAATGCACTCTGTTCACAACTACATTTGTGAATAGACTTCACAATCTACCTTTGCAATTATCCAATGTTGAACAAAGAGCTCCTATTCGCAATCTCCAACACTTCAAAGCTCCATAAGGGTCTCGGCCTTCTATAGAAGGATCAGATCCAATCTAAAGTTTTTTAAGGTCTTTGTTGCCCCTCCTTTTTTTCTGCATATTGTCTTGAGAATTCTCGCCCCCTTACTCAACAACCTTAAGGTCTCAACCTACTTGTAGCAGAGACATTTGGGCGACGACCCTCTCAACATAGGCATACCCTTGTTAGGGCTTTGACCTCTTTTCCTTGACAAATCAACTCTTTTCATACCCTCGACCATCACTCCCTTGCATTTGACTTGCTTCAGACATGCTCAAAAGTTATTTGGTACTCTTCTAGAGCTATTCTCTTTTATTGAAATACTCTAGTTCGACCTCTCTTAAGGTTTTGTTGTAGCGTCTACAACCACCCTCCAAAATTTTGGCCTGCACCCAATTTCGGAGCCTCCCTTGAGAGTTTCACTTGATGACTACACACCCTCAGGTTCACTTCGTGAGCCCATGTGAGTCTTTGCATCTGCCTTGCTTGTTCATTTCATTCAAGTTTTTGCATGTTGGTGTCTAAGTCATGCTTGCGACCATGTTCTGGTTATGCTCAAAGTCTTCGGTTCATGTGTACTTGTCGTGTCTGCTATGAAAGCATCTGTCGCACTCACACACAGAGTCACATTCACTGTCGCACAAGTGTCGTCATGGTCGATCAACGATCATTCACGAGTGTCGCTTGCACTGTCGGTCAGTCATGTTGAACATGTGTGTCTGGATGGTTTGAGTCATTTTGTTGAACATGTGTGCACGATCACCTATGCATCTTTCGATCGTTCACACACTTAGTCATTTTGCCAAAGTTTTGACGACTGGACTCCCCTATGACAGCCAGACCGTCACCCCGCTATCGACTCGATGGACTGTCACCTAGAACAGCACAGAAGCACCAAGCAAGTCTTTCCAAGATGCGGTGATCGCAAGCAATCCAATTAGCTTTCATGCTGGCCACCCGGAGAGTCGGACTCGATAGTCACCCTGGGATTGACTCCCCTAAAAAATTGCGTAAAGGCTGCTGACCTTACCCGCTCTGCTGACTGAGGAAATTGCACAGACAGGGCGGACAAACCCCAAGTGCTCGTCCCTGTCTCCCTCAGAAAATTGCGCAGTTTTCCCAGCCAGTCCTCTCGACAGTCAATCGACTGCTCATCCAGGAAATTGCGCAGTTTTCATGAGCAGGTCTTCTGGTGCCCAACAGTCTGCTTAGCTCAGAAATTGTGCAGAGATGATCAGCAGGCCGACCTCCCAGCCTGAGTGCAGTTTCCCTCGCTAGCAATTCCTAGCAGCAAACTTTGCCTGCTCATTCCAGAAAATGCGCAGATTTTGTCTGCCTTGCCTTCCTGCAACTCGGACCGTCCCTCCCAAAATTTGCGCAGTTTTGCCTTCCAGCCGAGCCAGACCTCGCGGACAGTGACTATCGACTTGGATTGCGCATCTTCATCACCCGGTGACTCTTGCACAGTTTTCATTAGCAGTGCCCGGAGCCATCATCTCGCCTCGCAACCTTGCTGCCTCTCCCAGTCACTTGCATCCGAAATGATCATGTGTCATGGTAGACTAGGAGGTTTTTGGATTTGATGTCGTCTTGTCATGAGCGATTGCAGGCACAGGTACACTAACAAACATGGTGCAGCGACGAATAGGATGAACGAAGGGAGCACATGCAAAAAGATAGGTTCACCAACGGACGAACGAACGATGCATGCGAAGAGATGTGCTCGCGAACGAATGATCATGCAAAGATATGTTCACGGACGAACGGACGAGCAAACATTCAAGATATGCTCACGGACGGATGAACGGATGAGCAAACATGCACCTTTCACGAACAGACGAACCTGTCAAGCCTTCCAACATACAAGCAAGGAGCAATGTGCCAAAGCAACATCAAGCGAACCAATGACCATTGAAGACTCCATGCACCTTGCCATGCGGAGGTGAAGCTATGACACACCACGAAAACATCCATCACCCTGAACTAATTCACTTGTTGTAATACACATATGTTGATGAAAATGTGTTGTATATTCTGTTAACACTGTCTCGCCCGTGTAGATGCTCTCCTGGACATTAGACAGACCTTTCACATGGAACTAGATGTAACAACCGTTGCACTCGTGCAGACTACTCCGCTGAGTGTTATACGTGTTATCTTCCCTTGTGTGTTGTGATTGCCACATCCGTGTGGACTGTTCTGTCAGAAGCTGTGCATGTCTTATTGTGTTGTGTGTTCCTAGCAGAGTTGGGACTTCTCCCAATCGACTTGGGACTCACTCCCATCCTCTCCCTCTACAGTGAAAGAACCATTGACACAAGAGACACGTACAATCACCAGGCACGCGAACCTCACTTCTCACAAGACAAAGTAGACCACTCTCCCGTCCTGACAAGCAAGAGTTGAGACAAATATTTAAGATAATGGCAACCGGGCCATCATACCAGATGGGACTCCCACACCAAACGGTGTGAGGTCTAGTTGGGACTTCATATCGGGGAGATCCCTTCATGTTGGCGGGTCCAGCACTGTCAACAGGTTTGTGGCTCTCCTTCTTGTATTAATGTTTAAACTTTGTCCATGGCCTTTCCTCAGGTCCCTGTACATGAAACCAAGTATCATGAGGCCCTTGTCCTGCATCCTTCAAGCCTCGACCTCATATTCAACGCTACTTGACCTTCCTCTTTTAGCGAAAACCCTTGGCCTCTTTCATGGAGAGATCTCGGCTCCTTTTGCAGCCCTACTCGGCTTTTAGGTTTGGCTCCTCTAAGGCTACATCCTTCTAGCCTTCACACACAATGGAGTCCTTCTCATTGATGTGTCTAATGAACCTCTCCTAAGCTCTCTTTATACTTTTCCTTGGGTCACTAGGAAACCTTCTAGATCTAGGGTTTTACTCTCTTTGACCCTTACAATAAATTATTATCTTTCTTTTGGTCCTAAACCCACACTTTGGGTCCAAAACCCCACTTTTGGGTAAATCGCCCAACAAACTCCTTTTTGTTGGGTTGTCCTCTCTCGGAAATGCCTTCCGAGGTACCCAAAATCTAATAGGCCTTTTGCCAAATTAGTGCCAATAGATGTAATAAGGGTTGCAAGATTTTATAATTGTGGTTTAGTAGAAATTTTGATAAGAAGTAAGGGAGTTATGGTGTTTGCAAATTTACCAACTTAAAACCCTCATCTCATTTTTAGTTTGACCAACATTTTTGAGGAATGCCCCACTTTTGTTATTTAAGTGTTTTGCTTATTTGGGGAGATTAAGATTAATGAATGCACAGGGTGGAGAATTCCTTGCACATAAGGCTAAGCTTTGCATGTTCTTAAGGATATTTTAAGTGAGGTGTTTGCATGAGAAGGACAAATGGCACATCAATCCTTCACACTTGTCTAAAGTTGCATCTTGGACGAAACATTTTGCATGGAAGAGAGGATATGTGACTTCACTAATTTATTTCTTATGAGGGCATTTTACCTTAGAGAGCTCTCTTATGTATTTAGTATTTTTCTATAATGAATTTATAAGCCACTAAATATTGTTAGTTTTTGATGATTTGGTGGCATCAGACAAGTGTTCTAGTCTCGATTTGTGCTTAGGAGGCTAAGGAATAAGAGATCTCCAAAACCCAGAAAAGGTTTTGCGAGACAAGCTTGCGAAGCGCCTTGATTAAATTAATTTGCCATCATTTAAATATTTCCTAAGTCTAACTTAGGAAAAGTGTTTAATTAATGAGAATTTATTGAGGATGATCGAGAATGCTCTAGAGACTCACATGGATCGAAGTTTAATATGATCTTAGCCGTTGATGAGGATCTAATCATGGTTGTTGAGCCTCCAACTAGAGATTATAAGAGCAAGTCGATGGGATGGAGATAGACACAAGAGGGGAGTGAGTTACCTTGGCAGATTGAGCTATCTAGTTGCAATGATTCAACAAGGAAGTGAGTTCGAGCTAGAGAAGGAGAGCATCAATGATTGAGGGAGCAACAAAGAGTTTCCCAACAATTTTATAGTGCTAGAGAGGCATGAAAAGGGAGGCTGAAATTATTCTGCAGATAGGTTGAAGAGGCAATGCGAGTTATCGGAGAGAGGTCGTTTCAGTTGTCAAAAGCCGAAAATATCATCTAGAAGGAAGAGCGAATTTTTCTAGACTTAGAGGGAGGTAGGACGACTCACCTAGAGCCAACTAGCAGGTTGTACGAATTTCCCAGTCCAGGTAGTGCAAATTCCAGGTAGGTCGAGTTGCCAGAGAGAGAGTTTGAGCGGGCCAAAGGGAGGTCGAATTGTTGTAGGAGGGAGGAAATTTCTCCCAGATTATTTCCGGAGGATTGCCAATGATGCATCCAGATTATTGTACTCTCCATATTTGCTGCATAATAAAACGAACCCTCATCTGTTGCATCGATTTTCCCTTTAGGGTTTTTCCGCAGACTTATTAGTCCAAAAATTATTGTGTCGATTTTTATGGTGTGTGCATTTATTTCTCAATTCCTGATTTTATTTTCCGCAACATATTTTTTGGTGAAGATTGCAATTGTGAATTATTTGGTAATTGTCGTAAACAATTAAACTGCTAACAATTAGGAGAATAATATCTAGTAATTGCAATCAAGGATTTTTCACAAATATTACTTACCTCTGAGGAGTTGAAGCTCAAATCTATATAAGGATTTTCTCTCTCCATTGTCAGGCATTAATCAATCTGGGAAGATCCCCTCAAGGAGACTAGCTGAATAACTTGTGAGGGAAATTAGAATGCAAGAGTTCTTTCTTGCTAATGTGAGATTTATGTCTCCATCTCAATTGTTGTTGAAATTCAAGATAGCTATGGTCAACATTTTTCATCAAAGCATGGAAAAGAAATTACTTTTGATCAACTATAAATCGGCTATATCAGTCCTTCAAGTTGGCTTCTAGGGAGACATCATGTCGGTCTACAAGAGCTAATTAGGCCTCACACTACACCTATATATTGAGGCTCATTGATCCTCATTTGGACCATCAAGCAAGAAATGAATTTGGTTTGCAATCAATAGCAATTTTGGTCATCTATTACATGCATATCCTCAAGTACGAAGGGTGAAAGAAATTCTACTACAACTGCATTGACTTACTCTTTGTCTGAAGATTAAAGCGAATTGTCTTGGATATATTACTCATTGATCGGGTTATCCTCTTGTGATCCGAATTGGATCATTATATTGTTTGTCATCCATCTCGATGCATTTGGAGTGGAAAAAGTGGAGAAATCAACTCACGGGACCATTTTTACCGGCAGGACCCAATTTGGCGAAACTGGGTTTGAAACTTTCCAGGAGCGTTTTGTGGCATCAAACAATGTTTTTTGGGGTAAAACTTTGCCCCTTAAGCGCAACATCTTTTCATGCTATTCTACACACAAAGCTTTCCAATCGGAGTCCGTATGCAAAAGTTATGCCACTCAGAAGTTGACCTTCTTGTTTTCACACCTATAGTTCGGGAAGATGCTGCGTCAACCCCCATTATTTATGGAAAAGGGGCTAGCCATGTGTTTGTGATGTAAAATACTCTAGAAGAGTCTATTTTGTAACTTTAGTTAAGAGTTGATGTAGTCAAACTTAACCACTAGTAGGATATCAGGTTGTGTTATAACCAGGCCACTAGGATGAAGAGGCATTCCATTCTTTTGAGAGCATTTTGTTCCATATTTGAGCAAAGATAGCCAGGAGAGATAGGAGGTAGAGCACACAGAGAGGATCTGTGCACTGTAGCAGCCCACGGGCCACATGCATTACTTCTTTGTATTTTCAGCCATATTTCCAGACAAAGAAAGAGAGTGAAGCGGCCTTACCTTCCAGTTGGGTTTTTGTTAAAATTGGCAACTAGGGCCAAACTCCATATGGGTCACCTTATTTATGGCAGCTAATATTTTTCTTGGATTCCTCTCTCCAAGAGGTGTAGGATTGATCTAAAGATCATCTGATTCCAACATGTATATATGGAGATATGAATTTATTTGTATTATTGACAAATTGTCAAGGTCGGCCAGCAAGAAAAACAAACATTTTCACCCCCAGTTCAACCTCAATGTTGCATATAAAAGGAGGAGAGCTAAACTCATTATTCCATCATCTCATCCTCACATCTCTCTGTCTCCCCAATTGTTTGGGTATGCAAATATGGGCAGAATCTCTCACACGTGTGAAGGTAGAAGGAGGACATTTCTGTTTAGGATTGCGTTGACCAGTTTGACCGAATTTTTGAGATACTGTTTTGGACAGCGTTGACCAACATTGACCTCTCTTGGACTGCGGATTGGGTGAGGCTGCTTCTCCTTGGCAGGCCACAGATTTGGGCACACAAACTGAGGTGATCTGACCTCTGGTTTGACCAACATTGACTGCTCTAGTTGTTGCCTGCAGGTTGACTTTTGTTGACCAGCGTTTGACTGGATTTTCAGACTGTTTTGGGTTGATTCATCTTGTTGTTGGAGGCTGAGTTGACTAGGCTTTGACCAAGTTGATTTGGAGGTCAAATCTGATGTGTTTGACCAATGTTGACTTTGCTGGTTAGGGTTTGTTGTTGCTGTCATAAACTATCAGATTTGTATATTTGTACTATCTCTCTCTTTGCTGAACTATTGAAGAATATAAGAAGAATTGATCAAGGGTTTCCCTACATTGGGGTTTGTCCCTGGCTGGTGCCACATCTTGTGTCCTCTTGTCTTGGTTTGTCTTCTACTGTTTAAGAAAATTGAAGTAAATTGCTCTTAAGCATAAAACATACCAAAAATTAACAGTTTTTTCTCAAAAGGGTTTCCCATAGAGCATATCTTGTGTATTATGTGTGTGAGCTTATTTTTTCGTTCTTTACTTTTTTGCTTGATTTACTTTTACATGTCTGCACTAATTACAATTAATTTTTCAGATCTAGAAATTAAATAAAACTGTAATAGTGTAGAATCTCAGATTTTAAATATAATATTATCAGATCTGTTGTGAGGAGCTGCCTAGTGGAATATCCATGACAGTTTATGGATCATTTGGTATTAGAGCAAGTTTCTTTGGGTATTTTGTGGAGATTGTAGGGATCTAGATCGGCGGGGCCGAAAATCGTAAAACCCTAATCATGGGCAACGAATATGTAAACGAACCTCGTGATCTTGCAGAGGTGAGGTTTTCGCGTCTTGAAGAACAAGTCGCGGATATAAACCGCAATGTAAACCTCCTCATGGTGGCCCTAAGCAATAAGCTGGGGATATTTGGAGAACAAGGGGGTTTGAATGTAGAGGACAAATCAGAAGGGGGATCGGGAGATCGGGAAGACGCAAACAACTAACCGAAGAAAGAACTTGGAAAAGATCAACCCAGTTCGAGTGTCGTGAAGCAATCTCTGTTTAAAGTGGAATCAAAAGTCGATATTGAGCCAAACGACGACGAGATCGATGCTCTGAAGTTGAACCACTGGTTGCAACAAATGGAGTTTATTTAAGTGTCCATCAGATCGAGGAAGGGCAGAAGATCTCATTCGCGCGGCTGAAATTAGAGGGATATGCACTGACTTGGTGGGAGAGCCACACAGAAACCCTGAGGTTGGAGGGAGAACCTCCAATGACTAACTGGGAGGATTTCAAAACCCTCTTTAAGTCACAATTTTATCCCAATGGGTACATGGAAGACCAGTGGATCCGGTGGCATTACTTCAGGCAAAACTTGGGTGAAAGCATGCAGGAGTACACCACAGAATTCAGAAAGATGGCTATAATGTTGGATATCTCTCCAAAGAACCCAAATGTACTCCTCAAGTATTTGGGGGGTCTACATTGCCATCTGCATGAGCAAGTGATGTTGTTCAAGCCCAAAACGGTGGACGAGGCTTGTGTATAGGCACAGTACCTGGAGAACATGGGCCTAAAAAGAGCGCAATCAAGTGGATCAAAGCAAAAGGAGCAAAAAGGGGGAAAAGATAAAAAGACGACAACCACAACACACCATTGCAAAGATCCTAGCAACCATTGCAACATTGATGGCCTTAGAGAGGAGAAGTGCTGGAAGTTGCATCCAGAGCTAAACTCGAAGAACAAGAAGAAAGATAATAAGAAGAAGAATCTCATGGCCATTGATTCGAGCAACCAAGTTGAAAGTCAGTATGTAGAGGATTCAATAAGAGGCAAGGCATCCCTAGAGGGGTGTACTAAGAAACAAAAACAACAATTGGAGGAGTTGTTACAGGCATCAAGGACGTGTTCTGAGAGCCTAAAGGGTTACCCCCTACGAGAGAAGTGGAGCATGAGATCCAGCTATTGCCAAACTCCCCATTGCCAAATATTGGGCTATATAGACAATCTGTTATAGAAGTAAGTGAGGTGAAGAAACGGTTGTAGCAGCTGCTGGAATAGGGTGTCATTTGACCGAGCACATCACCATGTGGGTCACCCATCATCATTGTGCCAAAGAAGGATGGGACTTGGAGGATGTGTATAGATTACATGGCATTGAATAAAATCACGCTTAAGAACAGATACCCCCTGCCCAGGATAGACAATCTGCTAGATCAGCTGCAGCAAGCAAAGTATTTCACCAAGTTGGACTTGAAGTTTGGATATCACCAGGTTCGAGTCAAAGAAGAAGATACATAGAAGAGCGCCTTCAAAACCAGGCAAGGTTTGTATGAGTGGTTAGTTATGCCATTCGACCTATCTAATGCACTAGCTACATTTATGAGATTAATGAATGTTGTACTGCGCCCTTTTATAGATTCATTTGTTATTGTATATTTGGATGATATACTAGTATATAGTACTAGTATATTTCACATTTGACGCAAGTGCTGGAAACATTGAAGAAGCACCAACTGCTAGCAAATCTTAAGAAGTGCGAGTTTGCGCAACAGCCCTTGGTGTATTTGCGATATGTGATTGGTGATTGGTGGAGGAGAATTGAAGATATATCCTTCCAAGATGGAGGTCATCATGAAATGGCCGGTGCCTACTAATGTTACTGAGGTTAGGAGTTTCATTGGAGCAGCAGAATACCTGAGGAAATTCATAGCCTTGTTTTCAGTGGTAGCAGCACCGGTCCATGCCATAACAACAAGTGGCAAGAGTTTCCAGTGGGGAAAAGGGCAGCAAAACGCTTTCGATGAGTTAAAGAAGAAGATCAGTGAAGCACTAGTTCTGGCATTACCAAACTTGCAACGACCCTTTGAAGTGGAGACATATGCGAGTGGGTATGCTATGGGAGCTGTCTTGATGCAAGGAGGAAGGCCTGTTTGCTACCATTCTGAAGTATTTCATGGGGTAGTTCTTAACTACCCTACTTACGATAAGGAGCTCCCTTAAAGTTTGCAGCACTAATTTTAGGTGTTCCTTATGTTCTTCTTCATTTCTAGAGTATACCAGAATATCATCAATAAATACTAGCGCAAATTTGTCTAAATATTTATTGAGTATATTGTTCATTAAACACATGAAAGCTGCCAGGGCATTCGTAAGACCAAACGGTAACAATACAAACTCGTAGTGCCCATATCTGGTCCTAAATGCTGTTTTATAGATATCCTCATTTTTAATTCTCAATTGATGATATCTTGTTCTTAGATCGATTTTGGAAAAGATGGTGGCTCCTCTTACTTGGTCGAATAAATCATCAATGCGAGGCAACATAGACTTATTCTTGATAGTTAGCTTGTTTAGATGATGATAATCAATGCACATTCTGAATGTGCCATCTTTCTTTTTAACAAAAAGTACAGGTGCCCCCCATGGTGACACACTAGCCTAATACATCTTTTATCTAGCAGTTCCTGTAACTGCATGTTCACCTCCAATAACTCTGGTGGACTCATCCTGTAAGGTGCTTTAGACACGGGGGCTACACCAGGTACCAAGCCAATGGAGAAGTCTATATCTCTATGGGGTGGTAGATTGGGAATTTCCTCTGGAAAGACATCTAGAAATTCCTTAATGATTGGTACAGTATCCAATTTTAGCTCTTTACTTTACTGTTCACTTTCTTCTACATGAACCATAAATATTTGACACCCTTTCCGGGCATTCTTTTTCATTTGCAGGGCTACAATTTGCCTAACTGATATTGGTTTTGGCACACCTTGAATTATTTGAGTTTGTCCTTGCTGGTTTACACAAGTCACTGTTTTTGATAGGCAGTTTATAAGGGCTGCTTGTTGCTCTAGCCAGACTATTCTAATTAATATATCATAAGACCCAAGTGGAAATACATTTATGTCTACTGTTGTTAAGTAACCATTTAGATTAAGTTGACATTGTTTCACTTGGCTAGTGACTCTTCTCTTGGTGCATGTTGCTAATTGCACCAACCAAGCTGTTCTATATTTTTCAGTTTTGAGTTTACATTTTTCCACTATTTGTGGTCCAACATAGCTTAGACTAGCCCCAACGTCAATTAAAAGAGAAAAATATTAGTTGGCGAGAGTACCTTCTATCTCAATCATTGTGGATTGATGTTTCGCTTGTCTATCCTCCAAGCCTGCACTTATTCTTGGACTATTCCTTGCAAGGTCATTCACTGTAGTAGCTTCATGGACAACTTGTATATTTTGTACAGACTTGGGGTCATGTGGACAATCTCTCAACAAATGAGGTTCGCCACACCCCCAACATTTCAGTGATCCCTTCTCCTTGTCTCCATTACTTCTTTTAACATTCAAATCCATGGTTTTTGAACCCGCCTGAGAATGTGCTTGCTGATTTACATTCACCTTGCTGAACTTTTTCCGCTGATGATTCCTACCAAAGTTCTTAAGGTATCCTGGTTTTTGTCGTTTAACTCCCATTGTAGCTTTGGTCCTATCCTTATTATGCCAAATCTTAGAACTTTCACCCTTCCTTTAAACTGTTGGTAGCATAACGTTGCTTTCCTCACAACCTCGTCCATTGTTTTTGGGTTATCAAACCCGATCCGTTTCTTGTAAACTGTAGGCAAGAATTTCACGAATCGTTGCACTTTAGCTTTTTTCTTTTCTTTAAGATAAGGGATGTATTTTAGTAAGTTTGTAAATTTTACTGCAAACTCATCCATGGTGAGCTGTCCTAATCTTAATTCATGAAACCCTTTGGCGTGGTCATCATAATATCGCTCACTTAAGTAGCGATTCTTAAATTGTTTGTGGAATTCATCCCACGATACTGTTTTTTCCTCCAGCAAATGTACACTCTTCGCCTCTTCCCACCATAGGGAAGATTTGCCTTGTAATTGATAAATAGCTAATCTAGCTTTCAGATTGCTTTCATAATCATAAACCTGAAAATACTTGGTCATATTCAATAACAAGGCTACTGCATCCTCCTCCTTCTCCCCATCAAAAGTAGGGGGCTTGATCTTCCGGAATTCTCCTTGGAGTTCTATTTGTTTCTTTTGTTTAGATTTTCGGTGATAAGTTCTATATAACTCCCCTTTGCTACCAAATTTTTCTGATTCTGTCCCTCCTTCCTTCAATATCTCTGGTTCCATCATTTTATGGCTTGATTTTTTCGTCAAACTTCTAATCATCTTTTCTTGCTCCTCGTTGTCACATATCAGACATTCATTGCCGTTTCTTAAATATGTTAATTCTAATTGCAGATTTCGTATGACATCCATGAATGGATTAGTAGTTGGGGTAGCTCCATCCCCCAATTCAACATACAGACCATCCCCTGTTAGGATGGCAGGTGTTTCTTCAACCATCTCACTGAATATGTCCTTAGCTTATTTACCCTTCAGTTTAGACAAAAAAAATCGATTGTTCGTTTTTTTTCCCAATATCTTTTCTATCATACAGTTCACACTTCTATTCATTGTTTATTTTTCTGTGGTGGAGCATTAAGGCCCAGTGGAGAACATGGGCTCTGGTACCATCTGTTACATCTCCCTATTAAAAGTACCAATTTTTTGTTTTGTTTTCTAATGGAGCCTAACTTATGTCCTTTAGTCAAATTTAAATAAACTCATCTCTAGCAACAATTATACTACTGCCACTATAATAAACATCTTCTAATATTTTCCAGACCACCATATGCTTGGCTTGTATACATTATTTGTGTATAGTTTGCTATTATACTATGTTTTTGGGATTACGTTTCCAAAGTATTGCTAGTGTTGCTATAATTTCTTAAACTTCTACTTTGGATCAATGTGTGCCACTATAGCTCAATGTTAGCGCTAAGACCATGATTGGTTTATTTTCTTTCTTTGGTTCATGCACATCCTTTATACTTATTTATACATATATTTACCCCAATGTTAACTTCAACGCTATAGGTTTCAAACTCTCACACACTTTAATCACCAATACCTAGGGCCACCTTGGTTAACCTTATTAGGAGAGGGGCACTAATGAATGACTATGATAGTATTTTTTTTTTTTCTTCTATGCCCTACAATGGTCGTATGGTTTATGTCTACGCACCACATGCCTTAAGCTTGTTAATGGGCCTCTGCCTGTCATGCTCAGAGTACAGAACGCGCCAGTCCAACAATGCCACATAGCCCTCTTCACGTGATGAGTGAGGGGTGTTCACGTGATGATCTCTGGGTTCTTGGTTTTTGTTTAACGGTGGCAATGGCCCGACGAGAGATCAACGATCGGAATTGCTTTACTCGAGCCCTAATCCTTTTTTCCTAACCTAACTCCCATTCAGTCGCATTTGTCATTGCGTTCAGTGTTTGGAGGGTTTACAAAGTTCCTCTGCCGGATTCCTGAGAGAAAAGGGTCTGCAACCCTCTCAACTCATCGTGTGTTGTCCATTCGGTGCGACTACAACCACATATGGTGCGATTTGCTGCTCATAGGTAACGATTTTTTTTTTTTACTGAGTTTCATACGAACGCGTTTCTGCAGATTTCAGGACATATATATATATATATATATATATATATATATATATCAGGTTTTCTACCATGGTTTTTCTTCCCAGATTGAGGTTTACTTTCGAATTTGGTACTGTGTGTGTAGGTGCAACATTTCTTGTAGATACTTCATCCTTTTTAGGCATAGTGTCGAAACATGGTGAGCAGCTTCAAGTAATACCTTTACTTTGCCTACGCTCTGGTCCCTTAAAGGTTTCTATTGAGTTTCCTTTTTATTTTAACATTCTCTTTTTTTCCATGTACATGGATGAAGGTACACACTGCTATTGTGATCTGTAGGGTTTCCAGGCTCACGAGCCCTTTGCTGCAACATTCCTTCACTGAATTTCCAGAGTTTGTCTTGAGCTATGCGCTAAGCGTCTCCTGGGTAAACAATTCGTGTTTTATGTTGCTTTCCTAGTGAAATTTCACCCTGAGACAGGGGTTTTATAATTATTCTACCTCCCTTACTCTGTTCTCACTTGATGCAGGTACAAGGGCTTAATTTCCTTCCTCCCTTTGCTCGACAGGGAAGACTCGGCCACTAAATTCTTTGTTTCTTTTATTCAGTGGTTATTCAACCAACATACTTTGTCATTGCTAATCTTGGGTCTTTGCGTTTTTTTTTTTTTTTATCGTAGGTACCTTATGAATCTTTTGGCGATGGTTCGATTCCACTGCTCGCAAGGTTTCATCCTTCTGTTAATTGGTTTCATTGTTGTGTCAATTCCAGGATGGTTGAAGCTCCTTCACTTGAATGGGATTTGGGTACTGGAATATCTGTGAACTTTTCTTGAATTTCTCTTGCTGCTCTGATGCACGACACTAGGTCGCCTTTCTTCGAACATTGTTCCTTGGATTGCTCTGCAGAGGAAGCAGATACCTCGGCTCTAACTTGTATTTAATTGGCAAAGCCTTACTGTTAATTAACCTTAATCAATTGGTAGCTAATTCTAGTAGACTTCGCTCTCTGGAGATTACTGTGTTTTAGTTTATTTATCTGGCTTTCAAATGTATGCATGATATGAGGTCGACAACATACATGTTATCTATACATTTCAATTATTTAATGGAAATGGACTTTGCTGGGGTTTGATTCTCTAAAGCTCTATTATGTTTATGGCTTCTGGAGTAAAATCTTTCAGTCGCTAATTCACCGTGCCATCATCTGGGTTCTTCTCCAGTTTTCTTACTCTTTCCTATATTACACTATACATTGAGATTTGTATGACATGTAGAATAGTTTGATCGCTATATAATTTTTCTTCTGTGCTTCCCCTGTTTCTAATTCTATTGAAACTGTGCAATTCCTTATATAATAATTTATGGGTGCGTTTTATATCAACCTTGTTTAGTTGGAGTAATCACTGCACGTCTACGGTATACCCTAGAATGTGGTTCCAATGCCTATGGACATACTGTGCATGGACTTCATGAAATTCAAATTCATTTCTCATAATTTTTCATATCTAATAAGGGTTCTCTATGGCTTGTTGCAAAAAGAGTAGAATGGCTCCCACCTTTAATCTAATGGATAAGATTTAGTTCCTGTTTATGTAATAGACTCCCATCTTCTCAATTAATTAATAATTATCTAGCTGTATGGTTTACCTATCTTATTTAAATTGTCATAGGTCTCGCTACTATCCTACAGTTGTAGTCTGTCATAGGTCTCGCTACTACCCTACGGTTGTAGTCTGGGATGGCGATAGATTATGACAATTCAGAAGGATTCTCTTTTCATCATCGCCTTACATGGATATTACCTTGCAGCTATTCATTCCTACAGTTTGTACACAAGTAACATTTGTCTACAGTTAGTATGCGTAATCCCCTATTTACAGACCACAACTCTAGCATCACCGTACTCCCCACTATTTACAATAATTTTTGTTGTAAATCGACTAATCAGTAATGTATTCAGTGTGCCATCTAAATTCCTTAAGGTATAAAAAAAACTCTCTACAACAGCATAATAATTTTTTTTTCAAAGATTCAATATTATAACAAGGATGCTGTTTGTAGACCCCGACATGATATTTCCAGAACCTTTTAAATTAACAATAATGTATTCATCAATCCATAGTGATGGACTTAACGCAGATTATTATAATCGTAATAATTTCCATGAATTACTATTTTCCAAATTACTCTAAGGTAGATTTAAAGCATTCTTAAGCTACAATTGTAGGTGTAACTAATATCATCATGAGAATAACAATTTCCACATACCATTTCAGAGTCTAGAGGCATAGCAAAGTAAGAACAATTTTTAACAATAACAAATAACGATCTAACCAGTAGCACTGCAGAGAAGGTACACTTGAAATTAGACACCGTTTCCTCCCAACTGTAGAACTGGTTCTCCTCAGTTCACCCCCGAGCAGAGATTCATTTTCCAAGGCATCAAGAACCCCTGTTGATCCTTGCAATAGGCATTTTATGCCTTCCTTCCATGAGGAATTTTTCCTCTAGCAGCGTCCCACTTTTGTGGTTTTTCACACCACTGGCCTAGATTTTTTTTCTTCAGAAAAGCTCGCGTTTATCTCCAACAATGTTTTATGCCGATCCCAACTTAGCATTTATCTCCAGCTAAGCAGTTAATGGATCTTTCTCTCCCATCCATTAAGTTTATCCATAATTCTTTCTAGAATTCTTATCTTTTCATGGAAAAAATTATCTTATATAAATCTCATTTGCAAGTGTCTAATTTTCAAGTGTTTCCAATTTATCATTCATTTATTAATAAAACATTTACTATACATAATTATGTCATCATATTTCATGACTTTTATGTCATGTTGACATCATAGTTCAGTTTTAGCAACACAATAATAATACTAATACTTTCAGTAGCGGAGGGATATCACAACTCCTTTCCAAGGTGGACCAGTTAGAGGGGAGGAAGCTCAATTGGGCCTTAAAACCAACCGTGCTTGCCCTAATACAACACAAGTTCTTGGAGTACCCTTGTGAAGGGTCAAACTTCCAGTGGCATCCTATCTCGGTAACATCATGAGGTTGACCGCACCTATACCCTCTTACATTGATGATATTATGAGGAGAGTCTTCAGGTTGATAGTAGAAAGCTTTTAGAATTTGGATAACAACATGGTCTTACCTTTGGAAAAAAACTCCAGACTATAGAAGATGTGGCCATGCTCAGATCATATGACATCATGTTTGATCTAGATTGTGATGACTTGATTCTCCAAATGTTCCAATGCTTCTTCAACATTAAGAAGCATCATACAAACATGGTCACAACACACATGCAGTCCATTTTGTCCTCATGCATGGGAGGCCATGATACCATTTGCAAGAGGTTGCAGTCTAAGTTGTTGACCATTTGGAGGAAGAAACAGTTAGTCTCACCTATTGCTTATGAACTAGTTGAAAGGTTGGTTGAGCAGAACATTAAGCTATTCAGAAGACAGTTGACCAGGGAGGAGCTGCTCAGGTTTGGTGGACCACGCAGCAAGAATGAGTTAAGGAGGAAGGGTCTTTGCTTCATCTACAAGGAACCTTGGGACCTGACCACTCATGCTTGAGCAACATAGAGGAGATGACAAGGGTATATCAGGAGGAGACTCCCTCTGACTTTCATGTTGAAGATTCTTCTTCTATATTTGAGTCCATGGGTTTTTATGAGGATACCTGTGAGGAGCATGAGCGGTCATATGGAGTTGTTGACAACTCCCTCGGTATGCATCAATGTGAGATGGAGGAGTATGATGAGCAACAGATTGTTCCCATGGGGGAAGAAGATTAGGGAGTAGACCCGTTGCTGAAGAATGTAACTAGTGTTGGTCTTCATAATTGTATTTGAGTTATAATGTAATGTATTTGTCAAAAGAAAGAAAAATAAATTTTATTGTAAAAGAAATTTACTTATTAAAGAGTGGGTTTCATGCTTGGGTCAATGATTAATAGGTCAAAACCTCCATTGTAGGCTTCTAGGGTTTATGTCAATAGTCCTTGTACATGTCATGATGTTATAGATGCTTCTTAGGCTTTGTTTATCAAGAAAGAAATTTATTAATTATGTAAATTGAGTCATTTAGGCCTCCTCCACCAAGTTGGCCTCAAACAGGAGCTAGAAACAACTATAAATAAGCAACTACTTGACCTCATTTGGACACTCACTCAAGAAAGTTTGATCTGCAATTCGAAGAAGAGAAAAAGGTGTGAAAAAGGCAAGAGGAGAAGAAGAAAATCTAAAAGCGAAGAAGGAGAGACCCTAGCGAAGGAAGAAGACCATCTTATCTTGTCTCTATCTCACACATGTGAAGAAATTGAAGTTGTAGGAGGGTCGAAGTTACAAGGCTGCAGTAAGGCCGAAACTTTGAAGCCGGGGGTCGAAATTCTGACTTGAAGTTGGGCTGAAGCAGTTTGACAAAGGTTGACTTCTAGTGTTTGGTTCTTCATCTTGAAAGGCTGACTTGGTGGAGGAGGAAAGTCTTTTGGTCTGGACTAAGGTCTTGGATTGTCTCAAGTTTGATTTGAATCTACTAGTGGAAGAGTTTGACTGGGTTTTTCCTCGCATAGGGGCTTTAGCCCTGGCTGAGTGCCTATATTGGTGTCCTTGATCTTCATGTTTTATTTTTGATGATTGCTTGATGAGAAGAAGATAAAAGAAGAATATAAAGAAAGTAAATAAGAACATAAATATATAACAATTAATTGTCAAGACAAGAAAATCTTTTTTCCTTTCTGATTTTCTAACATGGAATTAGAGCTAAGATAAAGGATGAAAGAAAAAGGCAGCTTGAAGATCTATTGAAAGGGTCAAAGAAAATGATCATATAAGAAGAGAAAAGGCTAGTATCTATATCAAGAAAAGAAGACATTGTAAATTCTATGACAACCTCAATGAAGACAAAAAATAAGCTAGAAGGAACCTCCAACTATAGGGCATGGAAGAAGAGGATAAATCTCATCCTTGCTAAGCACAAAAACTTGGATTTTGTTCTAGGAAAAGTTGCGAAACCAACAGATGATGCAAGAAAGGAAAAATACAGGGAAACAAACATCTTGGCCATGAATCTAATAGTAGATGGAGCAAAGGACAATCTAATCCCCTACATATCCAACATAGATATTGTGCAAGAGATGTATGAAGCTCTCTCTAAACTATTCACGTTCAAGAACATTGGACAAATAACCAGTTTCAAGAATGAACTAATAACAATAAAGATGGCAAAAGATGCTATTGTTTCTTCATATATTGTGAGGATCTCTCGAATAAGAGATGAGCTCCAAGCCATTGATGAAGCTATACCAGAAAAAGAACTTGTGATTGCTGCACTATTAGGACTACCAAAATCATGGAACTCTTTTGCATCAGGTATTAGTAGTTGGAAGGACACACCATCTTTTAAACAAATGTGGAATGCTTGCGGTCAAGAAGAAGCCCACATCTCATTAGGAAATAATAAAAAGGATGAAGATGAGGACAACATCTCCAATGCATACTCTGCTAATCACAAGAAGGGAGGATACAATAAATTCTAAGGACCAAAGAAGAAGGTTGATCTATCAAAGATTGAATGCTACAATTGCCATAAGATGGGACATTACAAGAGTCAATGGCCTGAAAATGCAAGGAATAAAAAGAGAGAGAGAACATGCAAATGTTGTTGATGAAGCTCCACCAAAGAAAAACAAGATTGAAGAATCCGAAGTCAAAGACTTGTACTATTAAGTCTTTCCTTGCATATCCTTCTAGGACACTATTTTAAGTTTTGAAAAGTTTGTCTTTTATGTTTGGATCTAATATGTCTTGTTGGAAATTCTTGAATTGTTTTGATAAATTATAGGCATCCCTCAGAAAGATTGGATTAAGGGTGAGCCTTCACCATTTTATCAAAAGATAAGTATATTGTTCTTTGTTTCCTCTTTCATGTTTGATTTCCTCTACACACCTAGATTTATTTGTATTGTATACTCGTAATCCTTTCTTTGTATTTTCCTTGGTAGGAAAGCCTACAAGATTACACAAAGTTTATGGAGGAAACTTCAAGAAAGGATTTGCATCATGAAAGTAGGCTTGTTACTAAAGAATCTCTACAAGATTTGTTAAAGAACAACTCAAGGTATGTTTGATTTGATTTAACTTGTTGTAAAAGAAGGTATGAATATTCTTCATTTTGAAATTTGCTTCATATTGCTAACTCTCTTATGTCTAGGGTTTTTGAATCAGAAAGATTTTTGTTTGGGTGATTAATCTTTAGATTGGATCTACCCTTATCACCCTATTTCTTGCTTTTTGCTCATTTTGGTGAAACCCTAACGCTTAGGGTTCACTATAAAACCCTAGCCTTTCAATTCTTAGGGAATGTTAACAATGAAACCCTAATCTTCTTAGGGTTTATCACTTGTCGAAAATCATACTCTCTTAATGTTTAGGGTTTTAGTTATGTTATGGTAAAACCCTAGCCTTTTAGGGTTTGTTATTGATGTCTAGAATCCGTAGTCTTTCTTAGGATTTGGTAAATTAAGGTTTATGACAAAACCCTTGTAATAATTTATATAAAACCCTAGAAATGGATCTTTGGGTATATGTGCTTTCGTATAATTGAAACCCTAGCCTGGTCAAAATTTGTTGTATATCTAATTTTGGAGTTTGACGTTTGCAACTAGGGTTTACATTAAAACTATAGTATGAGACTGATATAAGTCTCTTGGAAAGAATAATGGAACCCTAGAAATGAAATACTGGTATGATGACTTGATTGTTTTTGAAATCTAGGGTTTGTAACAAAACCCTAGTAGTTGATATTCTAGGGCATGATAATGAAACCCTAGAAGTCTAATGTTTTCTATTATTGATATGATTTAGTTTTTATGATGAAATCTAGGGTTTGTCAGCAAACCCTAGTAAATGTTTTTGGTAGAAGTTCAATGGATGAAGCTCTGGATTGATTATAAAACCTAACAAGGTTTAAGTCTTGAATGTCTATATCTGATTTAATATGACATGCTTAACTTCTTGCTCTTGTATATTTGTGTTTGGTTGTACTTGTTAAATGTTTACATGTACATAGCCTTCAAGATGATGAAGATGCTTAACTCATATTTGATGATAATTTGATAATGATGTTGAGCTTGATGGTAAGAGAGAGCTATGAGAACTTCGATGACATGACCATGTTACCATGTGAAGGAATGATGAAGTTTTGAAAGGTCTAAATTCTCCGATGAATTGTTGATGCAAAAAGGAAAATCCTGTGTGATTGGAAGAATAAGATAGTTGATAAACTTGTCTGTTGATTACTTCGATAAAGGAAAGTGTACGTTTCCATAGTTGAGAGGGCACTTGAAGAGAAGTGAACAACCTGATGAAAAGGGCATGAGGATGTTTGAAATCGGAGGATAGATGAAGCAATACTGATGGTTATTCGTGATTAATAAAGTTGTGAACAAAACTTGGATGTTTTTGGAAGAAAGTGCTAAGGCTGAGTTTGGTGTTGCTGAAAAGTTGAAGAAATAAAGCTTCTTACTAGATGTGTTTAATATGATGATGATCTAAGCAACATCAAAATGATTAAGGACCTCGAAGGTTTGTGTTAAATATGTATAGTAAAATTTTATTACTAATTGGGGTTGTGTTTGTGCAGATCTCTCCATAAGAAGGTTGAATGTTTGAAGCATGCTTAGATTGATGTATATATCTAGTTTAGTTGATAAGGAGAGATGAAGCATTTTGGCGCGACAAGATGCTCGGGAGGACATTTGGCCGATCGGTGATGATGTCTAGATCCCGAAGTAGGGATGGTGGTGTTGGTCTTAGAGCTCTGACCTTGGATACACACCTAGATCCCTGGGTTGGTGTTAGAGTAGAAGCCCGATGGTACCTATAGAGGCTGAAGCTTGGAACACACCTTAGTCCCACTCGATTAGATACCCTGGTCAGGTATCTAACTTGTAGCACTATGTGTGTTGTGACTCTTCATAGAGCACATCATTTCGAGATCTTCCATGTACCTATGTATATATGCAATTATGAATACCTCCCTAGTTAAAAGGGAGTGTTGAAGAATGTAACTAGTGTCGATCTTCATAATTGCATTTGAGTTATAATGTAATGTATTTGTCAAAAGAAAGAAAAATAAATTTATTGTCAAAGAGATTGACTTATTAAAGCATGGGTTTCATGCTTTGGTCAATTATTAATAGGTCAAAGCCCCATTATAGGCTTCTAGGGTTTATGTCAAGAGTCCTTGTCCATGTCATCATGTAATAAACCCTTCTTGGGCTCTTTTATTAAGATTGACTCTTTTTTTTTTTTTTAATTTTAATTTTTTATTTATTTATGTAAATTGAGTTTCTTAGGCCTTCGCCACCAAGTTGGCCTCAAACATGAGCCAGAAACAACTATAAATAGGCGCTACTCGACCTCATTTGGACACTCAAGTAAATTTGATTTGTAATTCGAAGAAGAGTAAAAGGTGCAAAAAAGGCAAGAGGAGAAGAAGAAAACCTAAAAGCAAAGAAGGAGAAACCCTAGCAAAGGAAGAACACCATCTTATCTTGTCTTTATCTCACATGTGCGAAGAAATTGAAGCTGCAGGATGGCTAAAGCTATAAAGCTGCAGTAGGGCCAAAACTTTGAAGCTAGGGGTCGAAATTCTGAAGTTGGGGGCCAAAATTCTGATTTGAAATTGGGTTGAAGCAGTTTGACAAAGGTTGACTTTTAGTGTTTGGTTCTTCATCTTGAAAGGCTGACTTGGTGGAGGAGGAAGGTCTTTTGGTTTGGTCTAAGGTTTTGGATCGTCTCAAGTTTGATTTGAATCCACTAGTGGAAGAGTTTGATTGGGTTTTCCCTTGCATAGGAGTTTTAGCCCTGACTGAGTGCCTATATCTAGTGTCTTTGATCTTCATGTTTGATTTTTGATGATTGCTTGATGAGAAGAAGAGAAAAGAAGAATATAAAGAAAATAAATAAGAACATAAGTATATCACAAGTAATTGTCAATACAAGAAAATCTTTTTGCCTTTCTGATTTTCTAACACCGTCGAGATGAGCGACTCATGATTTAACATGAAGAGCACATAGAGTAGCATGAAGGGGATGATGTTCATAGTGTGCATGATGAGCCATTCTCGGAGAGCCAGTTGGAGGCTCATGTGGAGCCCACGATGAAGGAGGTTGAGCAGTCATATTTTAGATCAACCATTGATGAGGAACACACATATCCACAGGCAGCTGGCAAAGCTGTAGTACTTTTAGGCATCAACCCTCTCTAGGAGTACATAGACAAGGGCTTGCAACACAATTGGCCCGCTTTGTCCATTATAGGGAGAGAGGCGGGGTTTTGTAAATGGATCTTTTTGATTGACCAAGCATAGCTGCATGAATTGAGCATGGACCAACGTCAACATAACAAACTTGTTCCATGCATAGGTGTCCATGCATTTAATCCTTCCCACAGGATGGATTGGTGTTGAAGTTTCTAAGTCTACTTAGTTAGCAACCCTCCACGCACTTTATCTGATTTATTCCTACCTACTTGTTCTGTTACTTAACAAGTTATTTACAATGTAAATACTGAAAATAAACACTAGTGCATGCTCAACATATTACAGATCAACAACTAAAGGAAACAGAAACAATCACACCATATGACACCATTATTTTTGGACCAATGTCTCCAGAAAAACCCAATGTGGGAAAACCGATGCAACTATCTAAGGGTTTTCTTATTAAGCAATATCAGAGTACAATCTGGGTGTCGAAACTGGCCTACCCAACAAAGAATTTCCTTGGCAGTAATACCTCTTAGTTTGAGACAAATCTCCTGGCTAAAACCCTAGATAATCCTTCCGGCAGCTCCTTAGCACCAATCTGCCCCAGAAACCCCAGCTTCAACCTCTCTCTGGATTGCGTCAGCCCCTCTTTGCCCAACAATGGCCTTGCATCATCCCGGATGGGTCTGTGTCAGCCTTAGGAGGCCCTACATCAACCCTCTGGCCCTCTGTGTTAGCAACGCTGGCCTCTCTGAGGCTCTGCGAAGCTCCCGGCTGCCTCTGCGTGGCCCTGGCTGGCTTTGCGTCACTCTCCCTAGCTACTGCGCTGCTCTCCAACATTATCTCTACCTATCTGTCTCTTTGTACTCAATGCCCCTCAGCTGCAACTCCCGATCACTAATTCTATCTCTCTTAGCAAACCCTGCTCTAGAGAATAGAATGACTGATCACTCTGGTGTATTCTCCGAGTGACCCTCAAGCCTTCTCTTATACTTTTCCTGTCGACAACTCAACGACCGAGATTAAGTCCCTAATCAATGACTAAGATTAGATCTGGCTTGATCCATGTCTTTTGGACCATTCTAACACAGGTTCATATTAATACACATTAATATTTTATTTTCCCTAAGTTTAGACTTAGGGATTCCATTAAAAATATTAATTATTTTAATATTCCTGATTTGTTTAGAATCTGCCCAAACCCTTTATGGGTATTGGAGATCTCATGTGCCCCAACCTCTCCACCAAATTTCGTGGCTAGAGCACATTCGATGCTACCCCAAATCAACACTCCCTCTTAGGGAGGACTGTGCTCTAGCAATACTCCTCACTAAGTATTACTCTGATCATCCGACATTGGTACCTGTGCTGATGCTAGGCCTTCTTGCCTGAGATCCTCTGCGCTGCTGCCTCTTGTACTGCTGCCCATGGTTCTGCCACTACCACTGCTGCATTTGTACGACAACTCCGTTTGCATTCATGACGTTGTTGGTCCTTTCTCCCAGCACTACATCCACACTGCACCTCCTCTCATCATGCTGCCCACTGCTGCACTACAACTCAGTTACTGAGAAGTAAGTAACTGATCTCCCAACTGACCTCTCTGTTGGGCTAGAGACACCCACTGATGTTGAAACTCCCTCTGCCATTGACAAGTGCTCCCTCTCTCTGACCTCTGCGCTGCTGCTGCAACTCCCTGCATCTCGCACATCTCTCTGTGCCTTCCTGCACTGGTGCAACACTCCTGTGTCTCTCGCACTACTGTAGCCTGCTAGCTTTGTGCTGTCCCGAGACTCTTGCATTGTAGCTCCCTCTGCCGCTCCATCCGCATCCATCTCTACCTACTCAGCCAGTCCTGCTACTCCTCGTCGGGGCTCCCGTAGCAAGGTCTAATCCAAGAGGCTGGGTACCTCAAGGATCTTGCCCCTCATCGCCTGTAGTCCATCTGACTATAGCTCGATGTCTCCCCACTTTCGCTGAAGTGATGCGTGTGCATTCATGGCATAGTCATCGCCTGTCAACACTTCCTTCTCTGCCCTTGCTGGCACTGCCTTAGTCTCGGAAGACTCTCCCTTACTCTTCTTCCTTGGACACTGGGTCGCATAATGACCCAGCTCCCCATAATGGAAGCACTTGATCTTGGAGAGATCCTTCTTCTTCTGCTTTTCCCGCTTTCCCTCGGATGCTAGGGCAACATCTTCCTCCTCCTGCTTGACTTTGATCCCCTTGCTACTGCTACCCATCTTTGACGTCGTTTGATCTCTTCTTGGCGAAGAGCAACCCACATCTCATCCCAAGGTGGAAGTGTCCCTCTGCGTAGTATACTTTGGACAAATACCTCCTAGTCTTTTGAGATTGCATTCAGGGCCGTCCTCACCATCAATTCCTGATCCGACGTGGCTTCTATAGCAGTCAACTGATCTCGGATCTCATTCACTCCTCCGAGGAAGGTGTCAATCAGTTCTCCCTTCTTCATCGAATACGACCTCAACTGATTCTCATTCTTCTCTACACGAAATTATGCTGGCACAATTTTTTGAGGGCCTCCCACATCTCATATGCCGTTTCTTTCTCGGTAATGTGTGGTACTACATGGTCCTTGACCCCGTCATGGTCGATGCTCTTGGCCCTCGCCATTGCCTCCTTGTACTTGTCATTATCATTGGGGTCGACTGGGATAGCTATAACCTTCAAGGCGAAGTTCTTGACACAATTTCTGTCAAGTACGGATAAGATTCTGGCCTTCCAGATTGCGAAGTTCGACGCTCCGTCCAGTCTATCCTAGTCTCTTACTCCGTGTAGTGTCATGATGCTCTTCTACTTCCCTCCTGGAAGTTCTTTGTTCGACTCCTCCAAGTCTCTACTTCCCGTCTGGAAGTTCTCTTCTGGACTCCCTCTGATTCCCGATTTCCCTCCTGGAAATCCTTCTGCCATTGTCGAGATGCCCCCTACTCTGATTGTCTTGTGCAACTGCACCACTAATCCATGTTCCTCGGCTAGAAACCCTCGGTAGCAACTCCCTCCTCTTGGCCTTGCTCTGTCAAGTACTGTTCTGACTATAGTACATCACCAGCTCCACTTTGCAATATTCCCACAGCCTTCTAAACCCCAACAACATGAAGGTGAGATCTCCTAGGCTCTGTGCAATCTCGACAACAGCAACCCGACCTCCTCAACCAACTATGTCAGCCCTCCTTAGTCTCTGCGTTGCCTCTTCCTGGCTCACCCTTGATGATGCAGGCATTGCATCACACTTCCCTTGTTGTTGCTTTGCTAGAAATAGCTTCTGTCACCTCGGGACAACTGTTTTCTGCTGCTATTGCTCTGCTCGGCTAATGTCCTCTATCCCCCTGTGATTTGCAATCACGCTCTGATACCATGTTGAAGTTTCGAAGTCTACTTAGTTAGAAACCCTCCATGCACTTTATCTGATTTATTCCTACCTACTTGTTATGTTACTTAACAAGTTATTTACAATGTAAATACTGAAAATAAACACTAGTGCATGCTCACAGATCAACAACTAAAGGAAACAGAAACAATCACACCATATGACACCATTATTTTTGGACCAATGTCTCCAGAAAAACCCAATGTGGGAAAACCGATGCAACTATCTGAGAGTTTTCTTATTAAGCAATATCAGAGTACAATCTAGGTGTCGAAATTGGCCTACCCAACAAAGAATTTCCTTGACAGCAATACCTTTCAGTTTGAGACAAATCTCCTGGCTGAAACCCCGGATAATCCTTCCAGCAGCTCCTCAGCACCAATCTGCCCCAGAAACCCTAGCGTAAGCCCCTCTCTGGACCGCGTCAGCCCCTCTCTGGACTGCGTCAGCCCCTCTCTGCCCAACGCTGGCCCTGTGTCAGCCTTAGGAGGCCCTGCATCAACCCTCTGGTCCTCTGCGTCAGCAATGCTGGCCTCTCTGAGGATTTGCGCAGCTCCCGACTGCTTTTGCGTGGCCCTGCGTGAGCCCTAGCTGGCTCTACGTCACTCTTCTGGCTACTGCGCTTCTCTCGGGAACTATCTCTACCTGTTTGTCTCTCTGTACTCAATGCCCCTTGGCTGCAACTTCCGATCACTAATTCTATCTCTCTTAGCAAACCCTCCTCTAGAGAATAGAATCACTGATCACTCTGGTGTATTCTCCAAATGACCGTCAAGCCTCCTCTTATACTTTTCCTTTTGACATCTCAACGGCCGAGATTAAGTCCCTAATTAACGACTAAGATTAGATCTGGCTTGATCCATGTCTTTTGGACCATTCTAACACAGGTTCATATTAATACACATTAATATTTAATTTTCCCAAAGTTTAGACTAAGGGACTCCATTAAAAATATTAATTATTTTAATATCTCCTGATCTGTTTAGAATCTGCCCAAACCTTTTCTGGGTATTGGAGATCTCATGTGCCCCAACCTCTCCACCAAATTTCGTGGTTAGAGCACATCTGATGGTACCCCAAATCAACAGGTGGGGGGTGATGAGTTGGCATTTTGTTAGTGGAACAATTAGAGATAGAGCGTCAGAGCCTTGGGACATGGGTGATGATTGGCCATGATAGCATTGGGATCAAGGCGGATCTACTGATGGCAGGATGAGTCGGAGATGGGTTTGGGATCTAGGTATTGAGGGATCCATTCATGTTTGGTTAGCGTGAAGGCATGGCATAGCATAGTGCTTCATATGGGATCTTGGTATCAGTTTGCAGATGCCTCTGCAGTGGACATATACAAATTACTTGAGGGCAAACAATCTTGGGGCGGGAAGATTTGTCATGTGCCCATTTTTTTCCTCTATAGTACAACCATGGTGGATTTCTAGGGCACGAGATGGCCAGGTTATGGGAGCAAGATTATGTCATCAGGGGTCCTGAGGGAGTTTCAAGGAGTTTTTACCGGAGTTGATGGCATTCGCTTGGCATATTCCATCCTCTGCACAATTTTCATTTTGTTCCGTTGCATTCCGACAACTTTCATAAAATGAAATTATTACTAGGCCTAATTTAATTAATTATGCTTGAGGTGGTATTCCGGGAAGAATATTTGCTGGAACACCTCAGTGTAAAAGCTCGTTGGAACCGGAACGAGAAGATCTAGAGGATGGGATGATGAGAAAAGACTTCCAGTGGTCAGATGAAGCACAATGAGTGATTTACCATTTTCCGAGATTAAAAAGTGCCTTTAATTAGTCACTTAATTAAATAAAAGGAGGGGAAAATAATTAATTGAAGGAAAAAGGCCAAAAGTGACCTAAGTGAAGTAAAATACAATTAAAAGTCACTTAGATGGAGTCAAAGGGGAGCTTCTGAAAAAATATTAAAATAATCAAAATAAGGCACTTCTAGAAGCTTGGAGATCTATCTAATTGAGTCTTTAAAAGGAGGAGGAGATCATTTGAGGACATCTTGAATTTGAGCATTTTGGCTTTGATGTGGTTGAGAACTTAGTTTTCTGCTTCCGTAGCCCTAAGACGGAAACCCTCGGGTGATTTTGTTGGAGTGGGCGAGAACCCATCTCTCCCCTTGGTGAATTCATCGAAAATACACAGGTGTGCTCATCAGTTGCAACTATTGTGGGAGGCTATTGTCAACTTGTAACATAATATTTGGAGGTCTTCTAATGATATTATCTCAGCTATTGTGTTGGCATGTAACCCTCTTATATTATGATAAATAAACCTGAGTTTATCTAATGTTGTTTAGAAAAACACTGTGTATTCTTTAGGTTTCTCTAAATTTATTATTGTTTTAAGCTCTGCAAATTTATGGGGTTTCTGCATGTATTTATGGAATAAATTTGCTGTGTTAAAATCTCTGCTATTTTAGCCAAATATTCTGGTTGGGATATGATAAGTGGGTACTGTTAAAGAGACAATAGAATGAGTCTCGAGTCGTATTATTGTCTTATCTTTTTAGTTTGCATTTTGTCATTATCCCGAGTCAATTATCCCCCCTCATCTAGCAGTAGGGACATGGTGTTGTATACTTTATTTTGTTGATCACTTCTTTTTAGTTTGCATTGAGTCATTATCCCGAGCCAATTACCCCCCTCATCTAGCAATAGGGACATGGTGTTGTATCCTTTATTTTGTTGAGCACTTCACGCTGGTGGAATGGAACCTATAATTATCTTTCTTTTCAATAAGTTGCCCCTCATCAACTGCAACACCATATCTAAGGGGTAGCCTAGAAGTTGAGCGCCTTGGTGCCCGTTGGCCTCATTGGAAAACACCTTGTATTTGACAAGGTCAACCATCATGGGGCTTTGATCAGATGATCTTTTCCAATCATTCGACTCCAATACATTTTTTTATGTTGGTAAGCTGTGCATGTAACTTAGGGCTTGTTATTGATCAATTTAGGGGTCCTGGCAAGCTTCTCCGAGGCACTAAGGTGGTACCACACAGGACAAGTGCCCACTATAACCTCGACACAAGTTCCAACTCTTAAAGCCCAACTCCTACTAAAAGTCTATGGAAGGCTTCCCTAACACACACAAGTAACTTCACCCAAATTTAGTAGACGATTGCCTAACATTGAAATCTAAGGTGAAGATAGGAGTTAGTAATTTGATTTGTTGCTACACACACAAGTAACTTCACCCGAATTTAGTAGACCATTGCCTAACATTGAAATCTAAGGTGAAGATAGGAGTTAGTAATTTGATTTGTTGCTAATCTGCGAATGGAATTTATTGCAATAATAACTTGGATGAGCAAGCAAAATATCACACAAGCCTATAAATATTTAGCCTTATCATTAACAAGAGGATGAGTGGTGAGTACTCTTACCAATCACAAGATGAAATAATTGTTTTTCTCCTTGATATGTGCTTGTAAGTAGACAAATTCCATGTTTTGTACTTTAAGACTTGCAAAATTGTCAAATACCACAGAAAACTAGCAAGTTAATTTGCCTAATGAGGCCACCGACAAGTGTGAAATCACATAAGATAAACAGATTTGTGTGTTGGAAGTTTGGGTAGCTACTAGCAAGTTAATCACAAATAATATAGCCCAAAACTTCAATTTCTGCAAGTAAAATTAGAGTTTTTAGCAATTTGAAAACTATTTGTTGGAAGCAGGGGTCAAATCTCCCCAAGGTCAAAACTTAGAAAATTTTTGAGTGAGCAAATTTAACTTGTAATGGTTGGAAAATGTATACTTCTACTTTAAAATACTAATGATATGCTATTATATTAAATTGGGAAGTAAACAAAGGGTATAACTGATATTATCTTAATTTGTGCACTTTGTTGAGGATTTTTTTCCAAATATGCTATAGATTTTGCTATAATAAAGTGTAGATATGTGAAATACTTATAATACCTCATGAAATATAAAATATTAGTGTGGAATCCAGAGGGTAAAATATTGTGGGGTATAAAATAAATCTAATTTAAATGGTAAAACCCCTAAGATATACTAGCTAGCAAAATAAAAATTCAAGTACAAGGTAGGAATTTTTTTTTTTATAAACAAGAAAGAAAAATGATTTTTATAAATTTGAAAGAATGTATGTTGTAGTGAGGTTTACTTTGGCCTTGTTTACCTTCCAAAACACTGGATTGTGATCAAAACCCTCTCTAAGTAAATTATGCACCTTGGACTAGAGAATGGGATTGGAGTCTAGTGACTATTGCACCCAGTGTAGTGTAGGATAGTTGTTCAAGCCTATGGAACCTATTAGAAAAGACTGCCTTATGGAGATGTCTCCAACCTTTGGGTCAACTATAGCTCCTAATGCAATTTAATCCTCATTGAAGGAACTCCCTATAAGGGTTTGTCCAACACTTGGGTTCAATAACATTTGATACCAACAAGGGTGAGATGAGGCCTAGCACCTTGATTCCCCCCTCCACATGACTCATTGCCCCTCAATAACCCACAAGCCTTGTAGTGATATAGAAGTTTCTATTCTATGAAGCACAATTATAACATAAAACCTAGAAGAGAAAGCATAGAAAAAATCAATCCATACAAAAGTTTGCACTTGGAAAATAATTTTATTAAAATAACATGAATGATCTCACAATTCAACAACTAACTCTAGTGGGAGGATGGTCTGGCTAGATAATAGCTAGCTTGACTTTCTCCCAAAATATTATTATTTAACTTATCATCCACATGTTAGAGACTAAGTCACCCCTTACAATCATTTTTTTTTAATTCCTGCGTTAGGATTTCTTCAACAAGAGGTCGATTTGCTCGCTTTGACCAATATTCTACTTTAAGATGCAACTTCCAACTCTTGTTGACCTTAGAGGCATTTGATCTAGTGAATAGTGGTTAAAAATGGCCCAACAACTTGCTTTTGACCACATAACAACTAGTTTGACCACACTTACTCCAGTGTGTGGCTGGAGAGAGGGGACGACCACCTTGGATGAGCCCACATTTGCATGGAGAGTGGAACATTGAGTTTAATAAGGCTAACGATGGGCTTAAGGAAGACAAATTTCACCTTAGATATCCCAATGTTTCTCCTTTGACTCGCCTTTGACCCTTGACGCTTTTACTATTTCACATTTTAGCTTGATTTGGCTTGCATGGATGTGACCAGTACAACGTTGTGCTACTCTTGAGGTTGAAATCATTAGCATGGGTGATGGAAAGCCTTTTATCTTGCGTGCAACATAAAATATGAGACATGCAATGTAAAATTTATCTACCACCTTTTTTCTCATGTCTACGTCCACTTTTCATGCTGAATTATGCATGAGAAATCCTTCTTTTGCCAAAATTTCAGCATGGCATGTCAAGTAGGCATCATGCCAATCATTTTGAGTCACTGTCGAATTTTGGTTCTAAAAGTAGTGCTGCGGGGGAGTGCTCCCCCCTCACACCTGCTCTCGAAGCGCGCTTTGAATGAAAGCACTCAAGGAGCGACCCAGGGAGTGCGCTCCTGAATCGCTCTCGTTTGGGAGCGATTTTCAGGAGAGTACTCCTGTAAAAATAATTTCGCTGCCTAGTAGATTTCTTTTCTTTTCTTCGCAAAATAAATTTTGCTTACACCTTTGTAAGAGTATGCGACAAAGTTAGTGAGAAGGAAAGGGGCTGGAACAACAAATTTTACATGCTCCCATTGTAAAAAAACTTACACAATTTCATATACTTGTGTAAGAAAGCATCTCTACAAGATTATGCCATTCGATGAAAATAAGATTGTATGAGTCAAAACCTGTAATCAAGTGCTAGCAAAAGATCACAATGGATACAGAATAACACCCAACCACAATACAATTCCCTCATACAAACTGAGGGTTTCCTTCTAGGGCAGAAAACCCTAAATTAACATAACTTCTACCATTAGATCTTTTGCCTAATAAACTGTCCAGATTGATTACAAAATTACAATATTTTACAAGGTAGTTTTCTCAAAAATTTTGTTGCTCCCAAACCCTTGCCAGGGGGAACCGTTGTAAAAGTAGTGGGGGGGCAAGCCCCCCCACACTCTCCGATCAGAATTGGAATCCAAATGCGGCCAAAACAAGACCTTTGAACTAGGATGATAATTAGGCTCCACATCCAACATGATGAGAATTGAGATGTTGTGACTTCTGGACCCATGATTGATGAAGATTATAACTATTAGATGATTGATGTTATATGGTTTAATCCATGTTTTTATTCTTTTTATAATTAATTTATCATTCTACATGCCTTTGTTGACATATTTGCATCAAAATATATAAAAATATATATTATATAAAAAACACTCCCAAAATCGCTCCCGACCTGGAAGCTTATGAAAATTGTCACTCCGAGCCTTCCCTCCCGCTTTCAAGCAACCTTGTTTGAAAGTACTGTGCATTGGGATATGTGTAGCACCCCATAAAACATGGAATGTTGTGAATTGTGAGATTGCCATGTGGAGAAACTGGATTATATTGTACCATAACCAAAGAGATGCATACAAACTCTACGACACATGACCATATGGAAAAGACATAGGTGCGTTGAAGACCATTGGCTGTATTACCCACCAAAAGTGGGTACCTCTAAGAGAGCATTTTTTCTATCCATCTTCTTCCATCCGACAATCGACATGTTAATTTTTCTTAGGGCTATATTGTTCTTTGCTTTGATAATTGCATTTCAACATTTGCATATTAAATTCACCCCATAACAACTTAACATTATTCAGATTTACAACATTATTCAGTAGCATATGCAATTATATAGAAAGAACAACATCATCATCAATGCAACAGAATATAAAGGAACAATAGAAGAAAAGAATTCACACATAAAGACACTAGGATTGGTCGGAGACTAGGGCAAAACCCACTATGGGGAAAACCCTTTCAAATTCTTTCTCTTGTTAGATTGTCATTGAATGATCAAGCAAAAGAGAGTACAATGATCCATATCTTCAATCATAATCCTATCTAGCAAAAATCAACTAAACAACATCATGAGATGAACCCAACAATGCTAATAATCAAAACCTTGCTTCAGAAGCCTGTAATAAACTATCATTGTCTGCGGTCAATTGCTGAAATTTGCGGTCAACGAGCGAAATCTGTGGTCAAATGAAGAACCAAACCCTAGGTCCCCACGCACTCAAAAAGTGATGTGCGTGCAAATGAAACCCTCCAACTGCACGCATGAGTCTACTAGCTTGCGGTTATGACCAAAATCTGCTTGTGTCATGCCTGTGGTCAGAAACCAAAAACCCTATACACGTTTTGAGCTTTAGACCCTGCGATCTTAGACTTGTGTGAGTGACCTATCCACGAACTATCTCAGACCTGTGCGAGCCAAACCAAAGAAAGAAGAATAAAAGAAATGCTTCATGATGATTGTCCAAATGAGGTTGAGGTCACTTGTATTTATAGCCTTCCAAGGGTGCCCAATTTGCTTTAGGGCCGACCTGATCAAATATGTACATGTGGGATTTAAGTCAGAAATACACTTTCCCTTGTCCAAATTGAGCGCTTCAATAGTCAAAATTGGTCCTTTCGAAAAGAGGAATCTTGTCCCATGGTTGGAATTTGTCACTAAGCTGCCAAATTAACACAACAACCCTTGAAAACCACCTTGTAGCTGATGTTATGTGCCACTTTATCTTTGCCACCTGTGTCAGTGGTATGTTTCCTTGCCCATTTGTCAGGATCACATGTTAGAAGGTGGGCAATCCAACCTAAAAGGTATGTTTATCATTGTGCAATTGGGTGCTTATGCTTGTTTTTCATTTGGACATTTTGGCATGGATTATTGGGTGACTTGGAAGAAGGAAGGGCTTTAACTGTGGTGATGTTCCCTCACCTTAAATGAGGGGTTAATCTTCAATCCTAGTCTCGTGGGATCTCCCCTATTAGCCCATGGCTTTAAGAAGGGCACTACTTGGAAAACCCCGATTTTGGTAGTGTGGTCCCATTTTCCTATTCCATATTTATCACTTCCCTCCGCACATTACGAACCCTTTTCACTATTTCCCCTCTCCGGGTCCACAGGATGTTGGCGCAATGCCTCCCCTTGTTCACATATTTGGGTTGGTGCCGAAAATGTTGCCCCGGAGGTTGATGCAACTAAAAGAAAGTTAAAAGCATATCATGGCCTTAAGCAAGAAACAAAAGAAAAAGAAAATCATAAAATGCAAAAGATGGTTGGGACATTAATAATAGTAGGTGGGCAAAAGCTAAGCATGAGCTCTGCCCCTTAACATTATGGCCATCACCCTGGTTCCTAGGGCAACTAGTTACCCCATCATATCATTAAAAGAACCCATGCACATCCCAACCCTTGGGGGGCGATGAATTGCCCCACCTTTAAGGGGGTAATAGATGCTATACATGATTCACAACATGCTCTCATTTCCTAAAGCTTCGAGCAATAATATAAAGAAAAATCAAGAAAAAGCAAAAGACAATTAGAGGGGTGGAAAAACGAAGGTTGGGGTAGATCATGCATCCACGATTACTCCCTCCCTCACATCTATATACCCAAATATGTGGACTTCCTCGTTATTGCTACCCATTGGCCTTGAGACCCCCTTTATCCCAATCCATTCCGTCATTATTTGTATGCCTCCTATTGATTTAAGGATGTACCAGAGACATGTATTTCTCCTTAGGGTTTGGGAACACCTAATAGGGTCGTCTATTAGCCACTCCCACCTAGGGAGGTAACATTTTTACGTGATCAAAGCCCCAAATTTGGAAGAGAAGCCTAGTATGAAGTATTTGTTTTCCCCTGATTAACAAGCTTGGTTCACTTAGATGCAGTAACGATTAATTGTACCTAATGGTGAAGATGCAACACTGGACATTGTGTGTGATTGGCAGGTGCTTTCCATCTTGGGTTGAGCAACTTAACTGGGGCCCAAGTCCACTAGAGGAGCATATGACACCCTACAGGTGAAGCGTTGAGAGACATGGGACTCCTATCACTTGCAGAGCATTATTCCACTCCATCGGCACCTACAACACCCCAACAATCTATGCTTTGCCCCACATTATTCATGAGATGAAGCATTTGGACAAGCATGCCCCCAGCCGACTTAGCAGTACATATAGGTTGTGGTTGCTAATCAAAGGTCCAAATGAGGTTTGTCTCACCCCTTGAGACATGGGAGGGCTGGCACCATACTCTGAGCCCTCAACATTGGAGTAGATTCAACCTATTCTATCCCTAAGAGACCCATGAGACCCATTTTGTGTCCCAAACACAAAACTGGGGTCCACACGATGACATACATAAAGATCTAGGGACCAACCCCTAGAGGATGATTTTTGGAGCCCTCTTCACTTAGCTTGGCACTAGAGGAGCCCAACGCATGCCCTAAAAGGGCTTACGCAAGCATGACATTAGCGTTTCAACCTCCTTTGTGTGCTTATTCTTATGTTTTGCATTGGCTATGAGGTTGGCTTGTAACCTCAATTAGTTTTTCCTATAATTTTACAACTAAGAGGGGTCTTTAGGCTAATTTAGAGTTCATTAGACATGTATAAAGAAGAGAGAGACCATTTGATCTACTCATCATCATCACTTGGACAATTTGACCTCTTTAGAGAGTTTCACACTCGTTCCTTCTTGGCTATTGGAGATCTTTGGATGCATTTTGATGTATGGAAGCTTTCTTGGATTACCTCTGGAGCTATTTCTTTGGATTATGTATGGATATACTACATGTTGTCTTGTAAGTGTTCTTTGTGGATGAATTTTATCTTGAAATTGTCCATTGTATGGAATTGTTGCTTCTAGATTATGCTAATTTGTGCTCTAATGGTTGAAAATAATTTTTTGAAAAGCTATCTAGTTGAGAATTGCATATGATATTCATTGTATAACATGCAATGAACGTTCCTAGTGGAGGAAATCTTTAATCTCTCCATCAAACTCAATTTTCCTTAGAAGTGGGTAAATGCTAAAAGTTGATACCTAGGGCTTCAATTTTTAGCCTTCTTAGAGACACTTTAGCTTATCTTTAGCCTCTTAGACTCCATATGCCCAGAGAACAAGGCACTAATCCAAGTCCTTCATGGTCAACCTTACTTCTTACCCTAAAATTCTCTCTAAAATTTTAGTCCTCTTAAGGTAGGACGACTAACTAGGGCTTAAAGCAAATTGCCTTGGGGGAGGTCTTATGGGAACGTGAGTGCCTTAAAATCAAGCTTAGGGTGTAGGCTACCTATTGTCATAGTTTGGTGGGCATCCACTAAAGGCTACTCCATAAAATCTCTTTCCCTAGGTGTTGCCCTAAGAGGGAAACCCTAACTATTCTTCCTCAACTTAGGGACTTCTTTGAAGGTTGTAAGTGTTTAGTACTTGTTGAAATATATCATAAGAAGCCTTTTCTCATCAATTCCTTGATCTTGGGAGATCATAAAACCACGAAAATTCACAAAACCCTAGATCTCATGCTTCTTATTCCTAGGTGTCTCATGGAAAGCAAAGTCCCTTTTGAAGCCTTATATCTCAACTTTGAGTCTTTCTTGAGACGTCTTAGTCTATCACCTTATACCCTGAAACCCAAAATACATTTCATTGGTGACCATAATCTTACTGAGACTCCTCCCATCGGGGAAAGTTTGTAAAGAGCAGGGAACCTTGGTTGTGGTCACGGTGGGCCATTGTCCCATTGTTAAAACTCAGTTTAGCTATTTGTCATGTTGGGTTTCCCTCTCCAAGGCCTGCTAGATTTTGTGGTAACAGGGTGGACAAGCTCTACATTTTGCAATCACTCATACAAAACCGATGGATCCCTTAAACCATGTCTTCTAGTAGATCCATTCCAAGGCCTCCAATCCTATCCAAGATGAAAAGACTTGAGAGTGGGGACTAAAAGGACTGGGTGTGGCCAATGTCATAGGCCTCGGATACCCTATACATAATCACCACATTACCTACAGGGATTTTGACTTGCATTTCTTTGGCCTTACAATGGTGTTGTCATGAAAAGTACTAGGGTACGTCCCCAAAAAGTAACAGGTCCACTAGTTGGTATTGGTTAGTGACTAGGCCATAAATAATTAGGGTTTTTGCTGTGGAAAATTCATTTAAAGAAATAGGAGACTATGGAATGTTTTGTCTTGTTTTGTGTATTTGGAACTATGGTTGGTGAAAGGTAGCCCACCTTAAGTGAGCATTATTTTCCTTCTTTGTATTATCAATATACAAGTATTTCTTTATAGATTCATCTCATTGTCTCTTGCTTTTGGTTATTTTGCAAATATATTCTTTGTATACCTCGTTGTGTTTCAATTTTCAAGGGTTAAGTAACATTATAGACGCCCCCCTTGAGTTGGAGAAGAGCCAAATAAAAGTGAGAGGGACAACTATTGTGGTGGCAGTGGGTAGCTTGCCTAATTCGCAGAAGACTAGCTCCTTGATGCTTGGGACTTTACACCATATGGGGTGATAGATTTTGTTGTAACAATGCCATTCCCTCTTTCCAAGATAATCTTGACACAAGATTAACAAAATGATCAACTCATTCTACTTGAGAGAATCAAACAATCTTGTCCCTGTACTCTATAACGTTCCAATCAATTGCAAACATGGAATCAATCATTGACTCCATAATAGGTTCTAAACATGCTCCCATGACATCTGAATTCCCACCATGTATGTGCATTCTCAAACCTAAGAAGCCTCATCTAGCCTCTCACGAGAATGTACAAGTACCATTGGATCAACAAGCAACCTATGAAGGCCACCCTCTCTCACCCTTATAGCAAAAGTCCTCAGACTAGCTAAACTACAATCATTGATGTTGCACTGTTGTTAATCAAAAGCAATTATCCACGATACATCTATCATACAAGACATTAAAAGCAGATTTTTTTTTCCAACCTAGGGACAAACAAAACATTGTTCAACTCAAGAACATCACCTGGTGGCATCTGGAAAGAAATGGAGCTTGTTAGCTCTCAAATTCTACCTTAGGAGGAAAAGTCACAACCTGTACAAAAGAGCCTATAGGAACAACAGGCGAGCTACCCATGTCACCTTGGTAGCCTTGGCCTTGCTCCAAACTTCAGAGTAAGGAAACTAAGGTACCCTAGTTTGGGGGGGGGGGGGAATCCCTATGGTCTATCTAGCCCAATCAGTTGTAGCAATGGGAGAGTTACTTGGACTATATTGACTAGCAACATTATCAACTTACTCTTAATGATTACATATAAGTTAAAACATGTGAGTTGTTGAAAGGTTTAGTGAGCCTTTAATGATGTGCTTGTGTGAATATGCTGGGAAAATGGGTAAAGTTAAGCTTACTTGACATGAACAAATAGCGTCAATGGGATTCATTCGCATGACCATTGTTAACGAGTGTAGCCACATGAAACTTAAAGAGATTGATGAAGCATAAGATATGCCATTCCACATAAGCTCAATGCGAAGTGTTATGAGCTGAAATATTGCAAATAGATTCCAAAGATTTATTCACTATCCAGCATAGGTGAAGTGTTGAGAATGTTATTTACCTCACTGCTGTAATATTAATCATAATTTCAAGAATGGTGAGGTGCTGCCCAGAATTCACTCATCAAGATCATCTGCAATGTCCTAGATTGTAAATTAACATTGCTGTCATATTAATTATTACCCTTTAAAAGAGTGTTGAGGAACCCTGCAATTAAATCTCAAAAGGCTCGTTTCTCTGATGTCAAGTTTGTATCAGCATATGTTCTGATTAGGACTGCATTCGCCATTCCATTCCATAAACAGTGACCAACTGAATAAAGATAATTTAGGCTTGAAAGTTAACCCAATGCTTAGTGTGATGAAGTTCCATCACTGAAATGCATATACCATCAGCAAGACATTAAAAATTATACAGCTGCTATCATATTTAGGTCAGACCTCTTTCATTAAGATGTAATTTTACAAGTGTTAACAACAACGAAATGAGCTGCAAAATATGTATTCCTCAAATTTGTAGTGCTATTATTATCTTGTCAAGATTTCAGATGCCAAATAAGTCATACATCATGATCATCATTTAATTAAACAAAGAGTATAAAAGTTGAAAAATGTCCAACAATGTGAACCAAACTTATGTTGTGGTGAACTCAGAAACATCAGTCTTAAACCAGCTGTTTAACCTTGAAATCACATATTACTAAATTCCCTTCAGGCAAGTTGCTCAGATTGTGAATGCATTGACCTAGTATGATTATTAAACTTAAGTGTTGTTACCTTGGGCATAAGCAGTGAATTAAATGAGTTACCAAATTAAACGTGTATGAAATGGTTGATTGTGATCCGTGGTCCATTTACATATACATTGTCATTAAACCTTTACAGCATAGTAGATGTGCCAAATCATGTAATTCTTTATTCAGATTTAATGCCATAACGAGCTCAACAGTCAAGTTTTTTTACTGATAAGTGCATCGATTCACTGGACTATGGTATTGTATGCATGTTCATACCAGAACGTTGCATAATTTTTAGTTTGAGCCAAAAGTCAGGCCTTTTTCAATTTGCAGATGAATTAAGCTTTAAATCCCTTGTGCGTTTCCAGCATTAAATCTGATGTAATAAACTCAACTAATAATGTATGAATTAATTACACCAAAGTATATTTGTAAAGGAGGTTGGATCCATAAAATTTAGATGCAAAGAACAAGATCTAACCCTAGAATTTCTGCTAGCTAAGCTAGGTTATTTATTCATGATGATGAGACAAAGGGTTAGCATCAGTGAGATTCAAGCCAAAAGATTTTGTAGTTGAATGTAAAACACATTAAAATGAAAAGGGAAAAATTAAAATTTAGTTAAAAAAGAAAGAGAAAACCGTAGTGGCACCATTTATTAATTTTCTAGAGTTCTATGCTTAGCACAATTACTTACAACATTTATTCTTCAATCAGCGATCACTTTATCCAATAAATTTGATCTTCCAATGACAGTAAGCAATTGTAGATAGAACAGAAATGCAAATGCAGTAGAAGACAGCCAAGAACAAGAACAAGAGAGACGCAAGATTTGGTCAAAGTCTAGGGAAAAACCCAAAGGGAAAAACCCTTTTCAAATTATTCTTCTATTAGATTGTCATCAAATGTTCAACAGAGAGATACAATGTTCCAATTCATCAACAATGAGTCAAAGTCAAACTTTTGACTATCCAAGAATCAACTATCCAATATCCAATCCAATGATGAGCTCAAAAGTCAAATCTAGTCAACAAGACAAATCTGCAATTCTGGTCAAAGTCAACAGAAGCCCTAACTAGTCAATGATCAACAGTTAAACCACCTCTAAATCAGCTTGGTCAACAGTCAAAAGATTTGGCCTTCTTTGCTGGTCAAAGTCCAGCCAAAACAGTCAAACCTCTCTATGAGCCTTTGCATGAACTCTGTGTAAGAAGTAACGCTAGTGTGCGCTAGGGTAATCAACAAATGGTACCGCCACTCTTGCGCGTCGCCATCCGTATTTAAAGTGACATACTTAATAGCATCCACCTCTCTCATGGGGTTTAGCTGGAAATAAGTATCCAACTTTTGTACCCACGCCCTAGTAGAACTCTTGGCTGATCCATCAAAGCTAGTAAGTGTTATCTTTCCCACTGCCCTCTGTTGGTCCTAGTTCTACTGCCCTCCTCTAGGTGATGTCCCATCCCTAGATTTATATTTCTCCTTCAAGTGACAAAACTCACCAAAAGATTGGGCCATCTTAATCCTTAGGTCCAATGCATTATACTTTTCAATCACATCTGCAAATGACCTCATCAAGGCTGTGAATGAATTTGATTCTCTTGAGGGTCCATCCACAAATTGGGTCATAGTGGGTTGGCTGGAATGGCTAGTTATGTGTAGGGTGTCCTGGAGATTTGTGCGCACATGCATGTGGCTCACCTCGCTAGATCAGCATCCGCCTTCCCCATTATTTTCCTTCTCCCCCTGGTTATGTATGTGAGCAATAGCCAACTATGCCAATATATCTATCATAAGCTTTTGCTGCCTTGCTAGCTCAACCAACATTGACTCCTTTCCCCCTTTCTTTGGTTCTTCCACGTTTTCCATGGTTTCACCCTCCCAATTATCATGCTCCATTATGTGGTCTACCTCAGCGTCTGAAAAAGGTTATGGTTCCAACCTCTACCTCGACTTCTTTTTCCTCAGCCCCTGCGTTTGCAAAATAGCACACCACTGAAAAGAGGTGGCATCACTTATTCCTACTCCCACAACTGGCTAAGAACACGGTTTGATACCATTGTAATATTCCTTTTGGGAAAAATACAGTAAATAAACAAAGATGAACTTGAAACAACAAAACAAAAGCAAATAAACACAACCAACAATTAATCACAAGTGAACACCAACAAAATCACAGAGCCATTTTATTAATCCATTGGAAAGAGTACATTAGCATGAAGGAATAGTGGAACTTGGGCTTGTCAAGCAAGCAGAGCCAAACCTAGGAAAATGTCTCTGACCCAAGTGGTAGATGTCCCAGAATCGTGATGTAGACAATCTATTGTCGCTCAAATTGTATAGGCTAGATGCGACAACGCTCAGGACGAGGGTTGTCACTCTGATCCCTGCCCTCTTCGTTCTAGTTGTCCCCCTACAGCGGGCTATGGGGGGTAGCCCTATTAAATGCGAAGATGTAAGACTCGTCGGCAATCGACAATTCAGGGAGACACCAGTGAATGGCCTAGCAACTTGGTTAAATTAAGAAGTTTAATGGTTTATTTAGATTATCTTGAAAGACCAGTGCCTTAATGGAGTCAAAATACTTGCTTTAAGTGAATTATCTACCAAACCACCGGATGAACAGTTGCTGCCTTAGGATGCTCCACTATCCTATATGAAATGCAACACCTAAAATATAAGTAAAATGCATAATCTTGGTTTATTTTAAATTAGATGCCTACTCAGGTGAATCCTTCCTCTCAACTATTTTGAAGCTAGTCTATAGTGTAGGTTGTGAGAGAGAAACTACTAACAATACCTCCCTTGGAGTTCTAACCACCCGATGCCTCTGATGCTGTAGAGACTATGGCTTTGACGACTACCAAGTCACTATGTTAACCATAAAAGAGATTCTAGGCTTCGCAAGCTGGGTGAGAAAGGTGGTTCTATTTTTCTATCAACCAAGCTTATGCTTGGAGGTAAATTAATTAGTGCAAGACTAATCCTATAATGCAAGTGCAAAAATGAGTGATTACTCTTAAAGTGAAGTTATTAAATGTTTTAAGTATTCAGAGACAAATTATGATGATATTCAATTTGAAGCAATGAGGTACTTAACAATATATAAGGATGATCTTCACCAAAAGAAAGTGCTCAATAAACCAAATGTATGGCGCCAGAAAACGTTGCCGAGATTATCAGTATCACAATGGAAAATTACTCATGAAATGACAATAAATCAATAAGTCCAATGTTTCTTAACACAATTAACAACTTCCAAAATTACATAGATCAATGTGCTAATTAGATGCAAGAGAGAAAAAATGAATTCCTTATGAACACAATTAGATTACTTCAAGATTTCTCTTATTGCAATTATGATTAGACAAGTGCTATAGGAGTGACGTGGATCAACAAGTTAGTAAATCCACAAGAATTACTTATTCCACAGTGAAGAACAATGTATTCACTTGTCTAATAACCAATGACAGCAATGACAAACTAGAAGTATTCTTTTAGAAATAATGTCTCAAGAGCATTAATCCATGATGTTACTCTTTAAGCCAATCTTATCAATCAATTGCCAATTCAATTATCCCTTTTACAACACTTGTGTTCTTAGTTAGATGAGGATGCAAACAGTGAATGCTTTTGCAAGAATGCAATGAATGCAATATGCAAATGGATGCAAAAATGCAATGAGATGCAAGATGGAGCAGCCAAGAAAATGATGATTGCAGCAGTAAGAAAGACACCCAATTCCACTAGAAAACACTTATTCAAGATGTGCACGATGCAAGGAACAAGATCCAAGTGAAATTAGAGGACTGTCAACCACTTTTAACACCACTGCTATGCTTGATCCTAACCTTATGCAGTATATATCAGACCTCAAATTATTATGACACTCTTCAAGAAATGATAAGTAATGCAAGCCAAAACAATGCCAATGATAAAATATGCTTGCAACTTTATTATTATGCCACTGCTAGGTGATTTTATCACTGCTGTAGGTTAATTTAGATGGCTGTAGCAAACAGATCAGATCTGGAAATTGCCCATCAGTACAAAAAAATTCACTTATATGCACTCAATTTGACTTCAAGATTAATTCTTAATGCCTTAGGTGATTAATTAGTGAATTTAGGCTTATCTTAGATGTGTTTAGGCCCTGAATACACTACTGTCATAAAATGCTTCAGAATTATAAATGATGAGAGTGATGGCAAAGAGGGATTAAAGAGCAAACCAAGGGGCCTAATGGCCTTGTAGGTGCCTAGAGTTTCTTCTAATGTACTTGACTACCTGCAACCACAATGTTAGCTTCAAAATTGTTGCAAAACAAATTGTTAAAGATGAAAAAAATGTAAAAACTTACCATAGGTCCGCAATCACAAGAAATTGTCAAATTTTGACGCACAAACCCCACAACTAAGCCAAAAATACCCAACGCTAGAAGGGAAAAGCTCAACTAGGCTTGCGGCTAGGGAAAAATGGCCTCGAAGGCCTGCGCTGTGGGAGAAAAAAGCCCTAGAAAGGCTGCCGCTAGCCTAATTAGGCCTGTGACTAAGGGAGAAATGCCTTTAAGGCCCGCTGCAAGCCCTAAAGAGGCTGTAACTTGGTGGGAAAGGCCATTAGGGCCCCTGCGGCCAAGGCCCAAAAGAGTTTCCACTTGGAGAGAAAGCCCAAAAAGGGGTTGTGGCTAGGTAAATAAGCCCCTTAGGGCATGTGACCTAAGGGGAAAGAGCCCTAAAGGGTTGCGGCAAGCCTCTACAAAGCAAAAAATGAACTTATCCCGCAAACCCCCCAAAAAATTACTGCAAAAAAACTTCAGAAAGGATCAAAGGGTTGGACGACTTCCCTCTTTAGCTGGACGTTGAGTTTCTGGAAGTTGGGGAGGTTAGATCTTACCGTCAAGGGCCTAAATCAATTTTCCTTACTCAGATGAATAACCCTGAAAATAATGCCGCTTCAAACCCTTGAGCCATCACCTTCACAAATGAATGAAAGAATTTCAAATCCCAAATATATACAAAAATTTTAGAAACCCCAAAACCCCAAGTGCTACAAAAATAAAACAAGGGTTAGAAAATAATTTACAAATATTTTACAAATATACAATATTTACAAAATAAAATTAACTCTCATTAGCAAATTAAATCTTTTAGCCTAAGATCAAATGATTTTTTTTAAGAATTTTGAAATAAAAAAATTGTGGATGAATAATTTTGAAAGATAGACTGACCAAAACCCTTCTGCAAAATAATTCACCACAATAAAAGCTTAGAGCCCAAACAAGGTCGACTCTTCCTCATAGTCTATGAACTTGTAGCCCAAGGGCTTGTGTACCTGTAAATGTTTATAAATTCTCAAGATAAACTGTTAATTCATATAGTGAATCAAATCACCTAAGATAACTCGTACCAATATAATATTCTTATCACTGACAAATGAAATAACAGTTAAAACTTATATAGCACAATATAGGATAAATACATAGCTAACACATACCACATATCATCAAATAGAAGAACACCATGAACTGAACCCCAAAGTCTTTCTATTATGATAAAAAATGTTCCTAGCAGAGCAACAACTCAGTATAAGCATTACAAAATTACCTCATCCAAAGATGGGAAATAGAAACTCAATCGCTCTTTTATATAGAGAAAACCCCTCCAAGTAGAAAATAATAGCTAGTTGGCTTGAATTTTGTCAAAATAATCTCAACCGTCGAAAATAGCTTGATCATCTTTTAATCTCCACCGTCGAAAATAGTTTGATCATCTTTTAATCTCCATTGTTGAATTTTTATTTTTGAGGGAAAAATCGAATTTCTCTCAAAAACCATTTTTTATCAATCTAAAAATTAATATTTTGGATTAATTTCCTCAAAAAGTTGACTTTGACTTAACCACCAAGGTCCAAGGGCTCAAATTTTCTTAAAATATCCAATTTTTCCCTGGTGTAGGACCTCCAAAATTTGACTTCTTTTTGACCCACAAATTTTTGTTTTTTTTCACTCGGAGAGAAATTAATTTTTCTATAATTAATTTTGGACTCAAAATTAATTAATTTTTTGGCTTAAGATTTGTATTTAATTTAGGCAGAAAAATTAATTAATTGACTCTAGAGGGGATACCCTCAAATATTTTAGCCATGGTGTCTGACTGCGAGGGACCATGCACTAAAATATTTTTACATCAAAATAATTACAATATCAACTCTTAGAAGGTGAAATACACATTTAGACATAGACCTTCAATAATTCACCCAATTCTGTGATACAATATGATCTAGTATGAAACCAAGTGTGTTTATAATGAAATAATTTAGCCATGGTGTCTGACTGTGAGAGACCATGAACTAAAATTATTCCTAAACACTCTTTTACATCAGACTTGATAAACACTAGGACTCACCTAAGACCTTGTCAATGAATTCCACCCTAGCTTTAGGGTCATAGCTGGAAGAAAAACTCTGCTGATTATGCGTGTTTAAAAAATCATATAATTTAGGGAGGTTAAAAAACTTCCTAGGATGAAATCTATTGCCAAAATTAAAGACTTACCTAGATGTTGTTACATAATTAAATGGTCATACTAGCATCATTTACAATAAACTTTGCAGAAATTGGGTTTTACAATGATGAATGATGGTAACTAATGACTTTGATCTTCAAAAAAATTTCTCCACTTCTTTGTACTCAGCTTCCTTAGATTGTTGACAAAGTGTGGTCAACACGACCCAATGGAAAAATTGCTGTTGGATGGCTGATAGAACGGTGATGGTTGGCCTAGAAAGTGCCCGGATCAACTTGTAAATCCTCCCACATTCTCCTCTCTAAAAACCCAGAAAAACCCAACAAGGGTTTGGCACGTGATGGTAAAACACTTTAAGGGTAATTTTTGACACTGAAATAATATGTTAACAATTGGTTGATATGCAAGGCCTTCTTTTGAACATGGTAGTAAGTGGATATTGGATGTGTATCTAAACAATAATATTTTCAATGTGTTACCCCTCAAAATACATCTGCATTTTGAGCATGTTCTTTCTATCAATTCAATATGGAGGATGTGCGATTTCTAAGGAGTTTTGAATTAAGTTGGGACCAAGATTTAAAACCCTTTCGACATACTCATCTTAGGTGATGCTATTGAAAGAAAACAAACTGATTTTGTAGCACTAAGGAGCCTGATAGGCAGATTTTGGGCAATACTTGACAAAATCAAGGATGAGATCCTGTAAAACACACTGGAGGGGGATATGAGTAAAGACATTCTTTTGTAAGTTGAAGAACTCTGTTGCAACTGTTAATTCCTTTAGAACCCAGATCTGATTTACTATTTCAATAAATTTTATACTTAGATTTGTATGCACAAAAAATTCAATATTTTTCAGATCTGATTTATAAATAGAAATACATTGAGTTCTTTAACTTAGAAATATGCAGTGGAAAAATAATATGTTAAAATTGGCAGCTAGGGCCAAACTTCATGTGGGTGATCTTGTTCATGGCCGATAATATGTTCATTAGATTCCTCTCGTGGAGAGGTGTAGGATTGATCTAAAGATCATTAGATTCCGATAAGTATTCATGGAGATATGAATTTATTTTGATTATGGAATTATTATCAAGCCGACCTACAACTCATGTAGGCTCAGAAGCCCAACAGTCACATCTATTCAAACATCAACAGTTGTGTAGAAATACAGGAGGACTTTTCCTCATTTGCACTCACTCATCTCATCACATCTCTCTCTCTCTACTGCGCAAAAAAGGGTCTCTCTCTCACACATGTGAAGCCAGAAGCTGCTGAAACTGAAGCTGCAACTGCAGATCCAAAGTTTGACCAGCCTTGACCATCATATCTCCTCCTTAGAATTGCGCTGTAGGTCCATCTGGATCTCCTCTGAAAGCTGCAACTTTTGGTGGTGGAATCAAGTCAATCCGACAGACGGTTTGTGAGATATCCACTGCCCTAGTTTGAATGAAGTTGCTGAAACTGAAGCTACAACTGCAGAAGTGAAGTTTGACCTGCGTGGACCAGAAGATCTCCTCATCTGAACTACGCTGTAGGTTCATTGGAGCCTCCTTTGAAAGCCACAACTTTTGGTGGTGGAATCAAGTCAATCCGACGGATGGTTTGTGAGATATCGATTGCCCTAGTTTTGATGATGACGCCGCTAACGCTGATGCTGCTGATCTAGGGTTTGCTACTATTGATATAAATCAGATTTATTGTACTATTTCTCTCTGCTGAATTATTGAGGATAAAAGAAGATTTGATCAAAGGGTTTCCCCACACATTGTGGGGTTTGTCCTTGGCTAGCCGCCACATCTTGTGTCTCTTGTCTTGGCTTGTTTTCTGTCGATCGTTTAATGTTCTATTTGCACTTTACTTTATGTACATGTGATTGCTAATCTGTGGAATATAATAAGAAAAAGAAGTAAACTGTTATAAGCATAGAACATATTATAAATTAACATAATAGAAAACCACACACAGAAATTTGACACTGTATATACCCTGGAAACCCCAATGGGGAAAACCAACAAATAGGTGTTTATTATTTAGCCCAAAGAGAATTTGAAAATTAATCTATGGCCATTTTTGGAACCTGATACAACCCAAAAATCTTGAGAAACATGCCTAAAAATTGCCTAGAAATTAGTCCTGCAATATTGGAGCAAATGAATAGTCCAAATGCTACCTTTGTGTGCACTATATGACTGTCCATATGACTTTGCGAAATCCGCATGGTATGGATTCGTACTATACAACTACCTTGGGATTTGTGCCCTATTGGAAAAATGGACTTCTTCTTGTTTCAATAGTTTCTCTCTCTTCAATTCGATTTTCTTGTCTTCTTTCTTTAGCCTCTTCTCCAAAACCTTGTTCATGTGTCTCTTCCTCTCCTTAGATCTACCCTTAATAACCTTTAGCAACTAAAACACTATCTCCAAAGTGATCAACGGTCAAGATCTCTTGTTGGACATTTGAGATCAAAGATTGTCGCTTAATCTTTCATTGACATGACTTAAGTCACCTTTTAGTCATAAAGTAAAGTGACTTTAACTTTATAAGATAAAGTTAATATCTAGAGAGTACCTTTTGGACATTTCTAGATGCTAGACACCAAGCCAATGTGGAAATACCTATCCCCGATACAATATTCAAAGTGAGGAAGGTATTCTACACCACCCATAGCTTATCTTTGAAGAAAACAAACATCTCTTTCATTAAAGCTTTTGTGAGGATGTCTGCCACCTGCTCATATGTGGAAATATGCTAGAGCTTTACAACTCTTTTTTGAACATAATCTCTATTGAAGTGGTACCTGATCTCTATGTGTTTTGACTTGTTGTGGAACAATGGATTCCTTGAGGGTTTAATGCAACTTTGATTATCCCAATGAATGATTGTTGGTTCCATCTCTTGACCAAATATAATAATAAGCAATTTACGAAGCCAAATAGCTTTACATGTGGAAAAACTAGTTGCCATATACTTTACCTCAATAGAGTTCAGTGCAACTGATTTCTGTTTCTTGCTGAACCATGAGACAACTCCCTATCCTAAGCTAAAACAACACCCAAAGGTGCTTTTCTTGTCAACTGCGCTACTTGCCTAGTCTGAATCTATGTAGCCCATCAACTCGACTCCATCTCCCCTGACATAGCTCAATCCATACTCCACAGTGCCTCGTAGATATCTGAGCACTTGTTTTGCTGCCACCTTGTGTACTCTCCCCTGCTCAACCATGAATTGATTGAGAGTGTTAACAACAAAACAAATGTTTGTCTTGGTGTTGTCCAAATACATTAAAGAACCTATCAATTGTCGATACAATGTGGGGTGAACCAACAAGTAGATCTAGAAGCATCAAGCTTCTTCTAGTTGGTTTCCATGGGAGTTGACATTAGCCTGCAATCTTGCATCCTGAATCTCTTTAAGGTCTCGATCACATACTTTCCCTAACCCAGGAAAATCTGAGCTATGTGTTGCCACACCTCTAACCCCAAGAAATAATGCATCAATACGAGTTCCTTTATCTAGAACTTCGAAGTAAGATCTTTCTTACAGTTGCTTATGAACTTCTTTGAACCTATAAGAAACAAGTCATCCACATACAACACAAGAATGAGTAACTCTCCCTCAATCATTATGAAGTATAGGTTGGAGTCCACCTCGCTCGTGGTGAAGCCCATCCCATGTAAGTAGTTGTCTATCCTCGAATACCAGGCTTGAGGAGCTTGCTTGAGTTCATATAATGCCCTGTTTAATCTACATAAATGAGTCTCCCTATCATACAGCTCAAAGTCCTTTGGTAGCTCTATATATACCTCCTCATCAAGCACTCTATCGAGGAAAGTTGTCTTCACATCCATCTAATCTATCCTCCACCCCATCTCTAAAGCAATAGAAAAGACAATTGTTGATATTTTATCCTGTCAAGAAAAAGGTCAACCTCATAGGGACTAGGTACAAACCCATCTTTGTTTTTAGAGAGCTTGTGCTCCTCTTTTCTGTTGATTGGAGTAGACAAGACAACCACTTAGTAGAATTATTAATTTATTTAACTATTTCCTAAAGTTAGACTTAGGAAAAATTTAAATTGCTAAAGTCAACTTATGATTTAATCTCAACACTTCATCAAGTTTTAATCTCATCCATTGAGAGGGTTGCTGGGGTCTAGGTCGAATTATAAGTGGATTCAGGGTGCAAAAGTGGGCAGATCGATTGGGCACAAGAGTGTGTTATCTCAACAAAGAAAACTAGGGTTTCAATAAAGAGTAGAGATTCAACGAGCAAGGAGTGAGAGAGAGAGGGCTGAATAGCCCTAACTCAATCAACTTCAACTTGGACACATGATTCGCATGAGGGCACAAAGAGGCCAAGTTACATGTTTTTACAACACGTACAGGATATAAGAAGGTTGTTCTACGCGGTCGTATAGTAGAGCAAGTGCACAAGAGGGTGTTCGATTTTCCTTAGGGAGCTAATCAAAGATTTTCCGTTGTGAAAGGGAAGTGTTCCCTTGCTATAAATTTTCTGAAGATAACCTTTTGCTGAAGATAATAGAAAACACACATAGTTCGCAGGTTTTCCCCGAAGTTGGGGTTTTCTGGTGTTGAATTTTGTAGCTATAGTTGGTCTTCATAATATTTCATATATATATTAATTATGTTTGCAAAAGAAAAATTATTTGATGCATGTTCTTCATTCTTGCAAGAAAAATATTATATCTATTTTGTATTCAAAAAGAAAAAAATTATAGGGCTCATCAAGGTTGGGAAAAATAAAATTTTGAATTTGTATTTAACACCACAAGTGACCAAGTCAACCCTCCAAGTGTTAAGTCGACCTGCCCATGAGACACACCCTTTCACATGGATGAAACACTATAAATTGAACCTATCTGCTCTCCTCCAAAGACATACTTTGATCACACATCTTATCTTTGTTCAAGCAAAGGAAACAAGGAGCATAAGGGCGAAAATCAAAAAGAGGATACTTGATCGCTCTAGCAATAAAAGAAGGCTGAATCTTGTGCGAGTTTTTTGAGGTACATCTTTTGTGGAACAGTGTGAAGGTTCTGTGGAATAATGCGAAGTTTGAGGTTCATATTCTGAGGTACGATGTAAAGTTCTATGGCATAATCTAAGGTTGAGATAGAGGATGAATTTTGGTCCTCTTGAAGACTTGTTTCTATGGCATATCTCTATGGTATAGTGTGCATTCTGAGGTAGAGTTGTAGGACGTTCTCAGCTCTCTTGGAGACCTTGTTGCAGAGATCTTTGTGGAAAAAATTGTGGAGGATTGACTTGGTCCTTGATGGTTAGTTGACTTTGATGTATCTCTTGTTGCATTGATTCTCTAAGGAAAAGGTTGGCTGGGTTTTTCCCCATTGTGGGTTTTCCCAGGGTAATATCTTGAGTTCTTTGTTTGGTTGCTTCTTCATGGTCCTACTGTTATTGTATTAAAGATGTATTTTGTATAATTTTCTTAATGATGAAATCATGTTTAAGAATGTGCAAAAAATGATCAATTAAATCATCAAAAGAAATTATTGGTATAGAAGACACTTGTAAAATCAACATGGTATCAAAGGTATGGTAAAAGGAGGAAGCACTAAGATCACACTCCAAACTAAGGGTTGAAATCATTTACTGTTCATAAGTTTCATAGATAGAAACCATAATATGAGCTCCTAAAGGTCCTTGTCCGAATCTCCGTTTAAAGATTAAAAAAAAACATCTTTGAAAGGGACCATGATTCATTTTTGAAGGCCAAGATCCTAAGCTTGGAAAGTTTCAAAACCTCAAGACCTCATAAGATACAAAATACCTAATGAAGCTTATTTTGATATCAAGACAAAAATCCTTAGACCCTACTATAGTAAGAAGATTTAAGGCCTCAGGGCTGAATCTTTGAAGGCCAAACAAGTCTCAAAAAATCTGACTACTTTAGATGAGGAACAAGTCTGTCTACACTTTTGATGTAATTCAAGATTCATCTTTGTGATACATACACATCTCGTCAACAAGAAGGCAAAATCATTTACAAGGAATGTTTTTGCACTGACAAACTAAGCCGAAAAGGTCATTATTTTCACAATATTTGCAAAACATATTATAGTTGCTCAGGATGAGATTGAGGCCAAAAAATGAAGCCTCATATTCACACTAGCAAAAGCTATAAATCCAAAGGTTGTTGCTTGAAGTATGAGGTATGTTGTGTCTCTTTGGCACATTCTTATGATGGAATACAAGTCTGTAGTAAACTTTGCATCAAAACTATTAGTTTCCAGTTCAATAAAAGTAAGGCTAATCTCAAAACCTTGAAGTCTAAGAAATTCTTAAGGAACGATTGGAAGAGTCATGTGATACGACTCTCACACAATATTCAGTAAAAATGTTGTCAAAGGAAAGATATTTTGGTGATGAAGTATTTTTTAGATTAAGATGTATTTGAAGCGGATGTATGCTCAAAGGCTAAACGTTGAACTTTGCACTATCAAATCAAGACACTAAAAGATGTCGAGTCTTCTCTCATGAAGTGTGGTATACCTTATTGATTAAAGGCATAAAATTTTTTGCAAGGCTTTTTGAATGGTCATGTGAAGATCTTTAAAAGGGATCTTTGACAGTACAAGATTCGAGGAAGTACATGATCTTGTAATAACCTACATTTCTTGTAAGACTACTGAAGTCTTGCAGAATATCAAGTTTGAGATCTACGATCAGTCAAAACTTGAAAAGGGATCTTTGTCATATAGCACACCTTGAAGAAAGATGAGTAATTTGAAAAAAATGATTATTGGTCTTGTAAGGAAGATGTAAAGTTAAAATCTAGGGTTTAAAAGACCAAAATTCTTGGCAACAAAATAGTCTAAGGTTTTAAGACCAGAGTTAGTAAACCTTAGCAAGAGGGGTTTGATCAAGAAAGCCCTAGGATTGGATTTAGATCATTGCTTCCACCGAAAGAAGGAACCCTAGCCTTTGCAAGGAAGAACTAGCATCAGGATGATGACATGGGTAAGATGCAAGATGAATGCCAAGAGTATGAAGATCAAGAAAGAGTTGATATTCTTCTCAAAGGAGTACTTTTATATCTCTCTTTTATTATTGTTATAGTTGTTACTATTGGATAGTCTTCTGTCTTTGAATTCTTTCCTTGATTGTAATTGTTCTTCCATGGCCTCCTAATGAGGATTGCAAGTACATAATGAGGGCTAATGAGACTTTGACAACAGATGGAAGAGCAGAGCAAAGCTGTGACAAAGAGACTCTATGATGAGAGTTATTAGACGAGATTTGGACTCAGAGCGAGCAAAATGCCTTAATTTATGGCAAGAAAAAGTATGATTGGATGGAGTTCAAAGCGAAATATTACCTCAGTAAGAGGGAATAAGACTATGAAGAGACATCTTGTCAAGTAAACTTCTATTGAAATTTATTTATGATGGATGTAGAGATCATCTTTTGTGAAGAGGTGTGCACAAGAACTACCTTTCGCTAGTGAGGTACTTGAAGAAGTCTTATACCTATAAGTAGAAGGAAGGCCTTTTACACAATCCTCTTGGATTAATGGATCAAGGTTGTTCCTATATGATTTGTTCTCTTACGAAAGCAGAAGTTGCATTGGTTGGAAGATTTGCTCTAGAGGAAGAAGTCAAGGTGTCTTTGGGAACCTTTGTTCAACTTCAGAGGGAGTTGACCTCAGATAAAGGTTCTTAACTAGATAGCTAATAACATCAATGGCAATGGGAGCAAATCAAGATTGCCATGAGAGGACCTGCTTTGGAAAGAATACCCAGTTGCGGTAATCAATGTAACCAAGATGATGGATCAAGTGAAGAAATCAGATCTGTTTATGGTTGACCCAAGTGTTGAAAAATGTGTAACTAGGTTCGGTCTTCATTAGTATGAAATGAATTCTTGTAAATGTAAAATGAAAAAGAAATTATTATTATTATTGAAGCATGGGTTTCATGCTCAAGTTATTTTATAGGTCAAGCCCCTATTGAGTGCTTCTATATTTTGTCCTAGGTATAAGAGTCATTGTCATATATGGAAGACCCTATGGGCACATTGTATATCGTAAAGAAAATTTATTTTGTCTTGAAAATGTCTAAATACCTCCAAGATCAAGTCGGCCTATGTGAAGAGCCACGTCAACCTTTGAGGAAGCCTATATATAAGAGGAAATCATTCTCTAGTTGGATCATTCATTGCACTCATCTGTTATGCAAAGAAGGTAGAATAAGAAAGTCGAAGAAGGAAGTGAGAAGAAGAGAAGGATGAAGAAGTTGATGTGTTTGGGTCTCTCTCTATTCTTCTGGAAGTGTGAAGTTAGGGTTTTTGCGCTAGGATAGTCTGAAGTTCAATTTTGAAGGCAAGAGAGAAGGGAAGGCAAGCGAAGGTCTCTTAGGGCATCCTACTAGCCCTAGGACTCAAGTCAAGGCAAGCAAAGTCAAGAGGAAGGCTATTAGAGGGAGATTGAAGTCTCCTAGAGAAGCAACAACAGTTGTTGGGGAGCAAAATTTCGGATCTACTGGGAGGTCGAAAATATTGCAACAGGAGGTCGAGGAAGACTTGATCTTGGAGGGTATTTGTCTGAGTCTAGGTCATGGTATTTGTCAATTGAAATATATGAAAGATAAGAAGATATTTTTTGAGTTTTCCCCTCAAGAGGAGGGGTTTTGGCCTTGGCTTGCAGCCTATATACTGTGTCATTGTTCTTACTGTTTTGGTAGTTGTTTGATGTATTGCACATTGGAATAAGGAAGATCTAAGCTAATAAGTAAAAAGGTAACACAAGCAATTATCAAGTTAAGAGAATTAACATATACATTACCCTATTGAATTCTACATTACCCTATTGAATTCTCAACATGATATCAGAGCTTTGGTTCTCTGAGGGCATCATGAAGATCTCCTCTATAATGAAGAAAGTCATCAAGAAGATTGCAAGCCATCTCAAGAAAGGTATCAAAGAAGTATGGAGTCTCATATTGTCTTCAAAGAAGGTATCACTCAAAGAAAGGGATGAGGGACTCTTCTCGGATTTCTCTGGGACATTCCAAGACGGAGACATCTGGGTGATTGATAGCGGTGCATCAAGGCACATGACTGGTCACTCCCACCAATTGAAGACATTGTCAAAAGGAAAATCTGCATACTCTGTGGAACTTGGAGACAACAAAAGCTATCCAGTGAAAGGCATTGGATCATCATCCATAAAGCTCGAAGATGGAAGCAACATCCATGTTTCTTCCAGGTTTGCACAAAAATCTACTTTCTATTTCAAGCTTAGAAGATAAAGGAGATAGAGTAGTCTTCATTGATGGTAAAGTAGTTGTATGGGCAAAAGGCTCAAGCATAGAACAAGAAAAAATGATTGGTATCTGAGAAGAAAGGCTCTACAGATTAATATCTCTTGTAAACCATGCCCTAGCTTACACTGAGATTAGTCCATGTGAACTTTGGCACCGAAGGTTTGGTCATCTACATTTCCAAATACTTCCGATTCTAAATTCCATAGTAGATGGAATACCAAATCAGAAGGAGGATCATGAAGGTGTTTGCAAAGGATGTGCATTGGGCAAGAATACCAAGAGACCATTTGGAAGCAGTGTTTCAAGATCGGAAGAAATCTTGGATCTCATTCACTTTGTTGTGTGTGGCCCTATGAATCCAAAATCACTTGGAGGACATCTTTATTATGTCACATTCATAGATGATCACTCAAGAAAGACTTGGGTTAACTTAATGAAAGCCAAGGATGAAGTATTTACTAAATTTCAAGAATTCAAAGCTGAAGTGGAGAACCTTACAAAAAGAAGAATCAAGATACTAAGATATGATAATGGAGCGGAATATACATCCAAGGAGATTATAACATTTTGTAAGGAATCTGGGATTAAGAGGGAGCTGATAGTTCCATACAATCCTGAACAAAATGGAGATGCAGAAAGAAAAATAGATCCATTGAAGAAAGTGTAAAAGCAATGTTACACGATCAAGATCTACCTAAGTTTTTGTGGGGTGAGACAACAAAGACATCAATCTACATACAAAATCGATGTCCTCACAGATCTCTAGACAACAAGACTCTAGAATATGTGTTCACTGGGAAGAAGCCATCTGTAGATCATCTCTAAATCTTTGGATGTCTTGTGTATATTCATATACCAAAGGACAAAAGAAAGAAGCTGGATCCTTCCGGTGTGAAGGGCATATTTGTTGGGTATAGTAACTCATCGAAAGCCTGTAGAATCTATATGAAAGATGGACATCACATTGAAGTTAGTCATGATGTCATATTTGATGACAACATAACATTCAAGAAATTAAAAGAACTCTCTATAGATTCTGGTAACGAAGAACTTCCCATATTTGAGGAAGAAGTTGATAAGGAAGGAGAAGGATCTCACCATGAGGAAGAAGGACCTAGTGAACTTGCTCAACCCGTGGTCATTCAAGAAACAAGGAAAATACCTAATTGGTTGAAATCTACATTACTTGATGCAGGAGGTCATGGGGCAACTCAAGGATCATTTAGAGAAAGTAAAAGACCCAAGAAATATTCTGGGTATGCTGCATACATAACAAAATTAATGGAAGCAGAACCATCCACCTTTGAAGAGGCTGTAGAACATCGAGAATGGAATGATGCCATGAATGAAGAATATCAATCTATAATGAAGAATGGAGTTTGGGAGATCGTACCTAGGCCCGAAGACAAATCTGTGGTTACTTTCAAATGGATCTATAAGATCAAGCATGTAGCTGATGCAAGTATAGATAAGCGTAAAGCAATATTTGTGGCTAGAGGGTTCTCTCAACTTAAAGGCATCGACTATGAAGAAACATTTGCTCCAAGCAAAATATACAACGATTCGATCATTAGTCTCTCTGGAAGCATCGATGGGATGGAACATCCATCAAATGGATGTCAAGGCTAAGTTTTTGTATGGCATTATAGATGAAGAAGTCTACATAGAACAACCCTTGGGATTTGAAATCAAAGATAGGAAGGCATATGTTTGCAGATTGAAGAAAGCATTATATGGCCTCAAGCAAGCACCAAGCGCATGGTATGCTAGAATGGATGCATACCTACAAAGATGAGGCTTCATGAAAAGTTTTGCTAATTCGAACCTATATATTGAGGTTGTAAACAATGAACCTGTAATTATTCTTCTGTATCTAGATGACCTTCTCTTGACAGGTGTAGAAGGTCAAATTGAAGAATGTAAGAAGCAATTGGCAGCAAAGTTTGACATGAAGGATCTTGGGATGATGCATTACTATTTGGGAGTAAAAGTCCAACAGGAACCTAATGAAGTCTATTTAGGTCAAGGAAAGCATGTGATCGAGATATTGAAGAATATAGGAAAGCATGTCTATTATAGACATGATGGACTGTAAATCTATGACCACTCCGATGATCACAAACTTAAAAAGACTAAGGAGTTCTGAATCAAGCCCTGTGCATCCTTCCAAATATAGACAACTGATTGGCTCATTGATGTACTTGGTGAATACTTGATCGGACATATGTTTTGCAGTAAATATACTCAGTTAATTCGAAGTGGAGCTGAAGCATGATCATTGGATAGCAGCAAAGCATATTTTGAGATATCTGCGAGGAACCATCAATTACTGCCTAAAATATGATAGAAGGAATGATGTTCAATTGATTGGTTATACAAATTCCAGCCGGGGAGGCAGTGAACATGATGGAAGAAGTACTACGAGAGGATGCTTTAGGTTAGGATCCTCTATGGTCTCATGGATGAGCAGCAAACAAGACACCGTTGCTTTGAGTAGTGCTCAAGCTGAATACGTTGCAACATGCGAAGTTAGCAGGGAAGCAGCTTGGTTAAGGAAGCTACTATTTGACTTGTTTGAAGGACCAATAAACTTTATAGTGATACTTTGTGATAACACCAGTTGTATTCGTTTGTCTGAGGAACCAATATTTCATGGGAAGGCAAAGCACATCAACAACAAGTATCACTATATACGAGATCTAGTATAAAATAGTGTGGTGCAACTACGATATATCTCCACTGATGAGTAGGTAGCTGACATATTGAAAAAATCAATTGCAAACAAGAAGCTTGTATACTTAAGGAACAAGCTTGGTTTGGTGGATTTGTCCTCCCTAATTGAGAGGGAGAGATAGACACAACATTCTTGTCTTCACTTGGGAAAAAGAAATGGAGGATTGGGTAACCATTTGGCATTCGATACTCTTTGAGAATGTGGTAGGGCATTCAAGACAAGAGTAGTTGTGGACCGATATTCTTTGAGGATTAGCTACCGAAGATAAGAATAGTCTAATGGGAGGTCATACTCTGTGAACACCCGTGTGTGGTATGTACCATGGAGAAACAATGATGATGGTGTCTATACATCATTAGTCTTGCCAGCATTGTGCTCTGATCTTGTGGAAAGATAGAGCTGTTAGTCAAGGCCTTGCTATGTGACAATGCTGGTTATTATGATGCTAGACAGATGGGTTACCAATCCAACTCTTCTTATGAGATCTCTTCAAATTGAGAATGACCATGTACTTCTAATGAATACCTCCCTAGTTAAGGGGGAGTGTTGAAAAATGTGTAACTAGGTTCGGTCTTGATTAGTTTTAAATGAATATTTGTAAATGTAAAATGAAAAAGAAATTATCATTATTATTGAAGCATGGGTTTCATGCTCAAGTTCTTTTATAGGTCAAGCACCCATTGAGTACTTCTAGGGTTTTTCCTAGGTATAAGAGTCATTGTCATATATGGAAGGCCCTATGGGCACATTGTATATTGTAAAGAATAAATTATTTTGTCTTCAAAGTGTCAAAATACCTCCAAGATCAAGTCGACCTAATGAGCTATCAAGTTGGCCTACATGAAGAGCCACGTCCACCCTTGAGGAGCCTATTATAAGAGGAACTCATCCTCCACTTGGATCATTCATTTCACTCATCTCTTATGCGAAGAAGGCAAAAGAAGAAAATCGAAGAAGCCAAAGTGTTTAGGTCTCTCTCCATTCTTCTAGAAGTGCGAAGTTAGGGTTTCTGAACTGGGATAGTCTGAAGTTCGATTTTGAAGGCAAGAGAGAAGGGAAGGCAAGCGAAGGTCTCTTAGGGCATCCTACTAACTGTAGGGCTCAATTCAAGGCAAGCGAAGTTAAGTGGAAGGCTATTAGAGGGAGATCGAAGTCTCATAGAGAAGCAGCAGTTGCTGGGGAGCAGAATTTTGGATCTACTGGGAGGTCGAAAATATTGCACTAGGAGGCCGAGGAAGACTTGATCTTGGAGGGTATTTTTTTGAGTCTAGGTCATGGTTTTCGTCAATTGAAAGATCCGAAAGATAAGAAGAGATTTTTCAGGTTTTCCCCTCAAGAAGAGGGGTTTTGGCCCTGGCTTGTAGCCTATATACTGACATTGTTCTTATTGTTTTGATAGCTGTTTAATGTATTGCATATTGGAATAAGGAAGATCTAAGCTAATAAGTAAAAAGGTAACACAAACAGTTATCAAGTTAAGAGAATTAACATCTACATTGCCCTATTGAATTCTCAACACCAAGAAATGTAGATCAACTTGTGTTGAAGTACCAACATAGTCAGACATGGTATCAAACAAAGAAATATAGATACAGGGCATGAAGTGCTGAAATAGAGAGAATGTGTATATCGCTTCTGATTGGGCTTTGATCTCGTGGATGTGTAGGAAGCAAACATCTGTTGCACTAAAAGGCTGAGTATGATAAGCGACTTATGAAGCAGTATGACTACAACTTGCATAATTGGTTGATTAGGTGTATATGACAGGATGATGACATGTTACAACACCATGAGATCTAGTACCAATACATGGTACATGAAGAGAGCAATAATACTCATATTCATCTCCACTGATGAGCAAATAGTTGATATTTTTGACGAAGTCGTTGCCCAATGAGAAGTTTGTATACTTTAGAGATAAGTTAGGGCTTGTGGAGATTACCCCTCTTGTTGAGAGGGAGTGCTGATATGACAGTAGCATAGATGGACTTTCTGCCAAAAGGGAGAATGGTCTGAGAGGCCCAAAGTGCTTGCCATGTAGGTTTGAGTGAGTGCCTCTCAGTGAGGAGACTCGATTACTCACTAGGAAGGGTTGAGTAAGGTTTGGACCTAACACCAGGGAAGGGTGTAGTGAGGTATTTTAGCATCTAGACCCGTTCACAAACCAGGGAAGGGTGGAGTGAGGTCTTTTAGCATCTAGACCTGATCTTGGCCCAGAGTGCTTCCCAGGAAGGGTGGGTGAGTGCTTGCTAGTGTGTATCTCAACATTTTGGCCTAGAGAGAGGCCTTGGGTTTTGAGGACCAATCATTCTGGAAGAGTGAGTCTTGGATTCAAGGATCGGTCACTTTGAAAGAGTGAGTCTATGTTGATGATAAGCCATGGGTTAGGTACCACCTCGTATATGGCCACTGGCAGATGTTGATGGTAGATGATGATGCTGATGGTACAGGAAGAGAGCAGTAAGACTCAAGTTCAGCTCCACTAATGAGCAAATAGTTGATATTTTTGATGAAGCCGTTGCCCTGTGAGAAGTTTGTATACTTCAGAGATAAGTTGGGGCTTGTGGGGATTACCCCTCTTGTTGAGAGGGAGTGTTGATATGACATCAACATGGAATCTGGATGGACATTCTCCCGAAAGGGAGAATGGTCCGAGAGGCCCAAAGTGATCACCATGCAGGGTTGAGTGAGTGCCTCTTAGTGAGGAGACTCGATTACTCACCAGGAAAGGTTGAGTAAGGTCTGGACCCGATCACACACTAGAGAAGGGTGTAGTGAAGTATTTTAACACCTAGACCCAATCACACACTAGAGAAGGGTGGAATGAGGTCTTTTAGCATCTAGACTTGATCACTAACCAAGGAGGGGTTGAGTTAGGTCTTGGCCTAGAGTGCTCCCTAGGAAGGGTGAGTGAGTGCTTACTAGTTGTGTATCTCAACATTTTTGCCTAGAGAGAGGCCTTGGGTTTTGAGGACTGATCACTCTAGAGTAGTGAGTCTTGGATTTGAGGATTGATCACTCTAAAAGGTGTAAAAATCCCTAATAACATTTTGCCAGTAAAATCCAGCTCTAAGAACTTTATGGTCTATTACGGAAGGAGAAAAATGTCCTCAACATATTACTTCATGTATTTCTTTTAATATTTCATTAATCTTTGATTCTGAATACATGTAAGCAAAACTCTGTCTCAACTTCTTCAGAATAAGATTCTAGAGATTAACACGCATGAATTGGATTTCATATTTGAGACTCCTCTTTCCTTACCTGACAACCCAACTGGAAATTGCCTGGATTTCAAATAGAAGATTATATTTCTATACCACTCGAATGTAGACAATGGATGATTGTCACTGACTCCACTGTGAGACGAAATATTGATTGGTTCAATTCCTCCTATCAACTTAGACCTTGCCCCATTACAAGATTCTATCTCAATATCAAATTCTTGTAATTGTTCCAACCAATTTGCTCATCTACCTTCTCTAAGCAGTTGGGTTAGCCGATCATCTTGACTGGTGGTTTTGGTACATAAGCTAGAGTATGTGAAGTTAAGATGTAACTTCTGAAATATGCTGTAGCTTTGAGGAGAACGAAAGCTTATTTCTCCAATAAGGAATAATTCAGTTCATGTTCTTGTTAAGGCTTTTCTCATGAAAGCAATTGGGTGCTCTTCCTTTAACTCCTTTTTATGAGTTAGAACTGCAATCATCTTGTCATAAGATGTGAAGGTATAAAGAATAAAATCCTATGAATAATTGGGGATAACCAATACGATGATTGAGGCTATTGCCTTTTTGATGTTATCAAACACCATCCATTGCTTGCTTGTCCATTTGAAATTTTCATCCTTCTTGAGTAATTTGTTAATTGGTTTAACAATGGAGGCATAATTTGGTACAAATCTTCTAACAAAGTAATCTCTACAAAGAATGACTATACTCCTTTGCCAGTGGTTGGGGCCCTCAATTCAACTATGGCTTTAAAACCTTTCAAGGTCAATATATATTCCTTTTCTGGATTACAATATGGCCTAAGATTTTCCCTTCTTATAGAACCTCTTATAGAACCAACAGACATTTCTTGGGATTAAGTGATATCGCATATTGTCTACATCTTTCAAGGACTTGTTGTTGATGTGCCTTATGAGAAGCTCTTAGCGTCAAATAATTTTTTTAAGTTTTCCTAATAACATGCTATAATTTTTCCGATTAAATCTGCAAATGCATGGTCCATAGCTCTCTGGAACATCGCACCAACGTATTCTAATTCGACGGGCATGCCGACATAAGCGAATGTTCCCCATGGTGTGATGAATTTTGTTTTATGCCTATCATCATTGACAACTAAATTTGATTGTATCAAGAAAATTCATCTAACATAGACATTACCATTGATCCAGTAAGTAATTGGAGCAATTTTTCCATGTTTGGGAGCAGGTAATTTTCTTTGAGTGAGGCCTTATTAAGGTCATGAAAGTCAATAGAAAGTCTTATTTCTCCATTCTTCTTTCGAACTATTACTAGGTTCAAAATCCATTTAGAGTGACGTATTTTGAAGATGATTCCAACCTTTTGCATTTTATCAATCTTTGTCTTAACCAAAGGCTTGAGCTTCAAATTGATTATCCTTGTCTAACTAGATTAGCATTTTCTTTCAACGAAATCACATGCTGAATGACCTCCTTGTTATACTCCTTCAAGTCTTGGTATGTCAATGCAAAAACATCTTGGAAATTTTTGCAGAAGACAAAATATTGATCAATTTCACTTTGTGAACAATCCATATTGAGATCTAGCCATATGGGACTTTCAAGAGTCCCAATAATTATCTTTTCGGTCTCTTGAACTCCCTTTACAAACGATTCTTCAATGAGACTAGAACTCTGTATTTGATCATTTTGGTTGAAGAGTGATTCAAGTGATAATGGCATATTATTATCCTTGCGTTTTTCATCATTATTTTCATCACGATCATCTACAAGAAATTGAAGAATATGTTCTTCATTATTGAAAACTTGGCAATATTCTTGGTTATTAGGAACAAATGGTTAGAATAGCATTTCTACTCAAAAGGAATCAACTGCTGAATCATTGTCAAAGAGTGAAGCAACAATGGATAAGGAATTTGCCTTATGATTTAGCTCCCTTGGGATAAATGATATTTTGACTGATTGAAATTTCTCGATCAAGTCCCAAACTCTCTTCACATAAACTTTCAATCTATCTTTTTAGTATTATACTTCTTGTTGACTAGATTGATAATTAATTTAGAGTCTCCCATAACTAAAATATGTCTAATTCCTTTTTGATGGGCTAATAGAAGCTTGAATTAATGCTTTATATTTTGCTTCATTATTTGTACAAGTAAATTATGAAGAAAAGGAACTTGGAAAATGTTCATCTTATGGTTCTTCTAGAATCACTCCTGCTCCCGGTCCAATGTTGGATGCAAATCCATAAAAGAACATCTTCCAAGTATTTGAAAATGAATCTCGAAAACTATTCTAGATGGTATCTACATTACTAATTATGGCATACTTTTCGAAAATTGTGTTGATGCTTTTAACCACAACATTGATTTGCTTCTTTTCAAAGAAGATGAGATTCTTGGGTTCTCGTGGTATTCTTGTTAACTGATTGTCTTCTTTTGGAAGCATCATGTAATTTCTATCATTGATTTGGTATCCCCCAAGAGGGAATCTCCATTCGCTTTCTAGAACCAATCCATATGCAACTGACACATCAACTGTTGAGAAATATAGAACATTATGATTAGGGCTTATTTAAATTGATTTCTCTGAACTTGACAAGTTCTTGTGATGTCTTGCAGTTCTTTTCATTATATTATTATTCTTTCCATCCTCAAGACAAATGCCAAAACAAATGAAGATCACGAGCACAAGAAAAGGGACACAAGGTGTAGGCACTCAGCCAGGGCAAAACCCCTAAGAAGGGGAAAACCCAGTCAAACTCTTCCACTAGTAGATTCAAATCAATTTGAGACAACCTTGACCACTTGACTCAAACAATGACCTCCTTCTATCCTCCAAGTCAGCTTAAGAAGAATTGTCAATTCAAATTACATTGTCAAAATAAGATTCCTTGGTCCTTATTGCAATTCTTCATCTGCAGTCCTGTAATATTCTTTTGATCATCTTCATATAAGGGACAAAGTGATAACAAACTTTGGCTTGTTACTAGATATATGTTCTTGTTGACTTTGTTTTCCTTGTTGTTTACCATCAAACCTTCTTCCTTTACTTCTATTCACACCCTTTTAAATTGCAAAGTTAATGATGATAATGATCTCTCAATGGCTCGAATACATGACTATAGAACCTTTCCCTTGATGAAGGCAACCCTCATCCCTTTGTCTTCCAAAGCAGATATTGATACCAAATTCTTCTTCAATCCTGGCACATACATCACATCATGGAGCAAAATAGATTCCCCAGAATTCAAATGAAATTTGACAGACCCAAAACCTTTAACGAAATGAGTGGAGTTGTCTCCAAGGATAATTTTCAAATTTGACTCCCTCTCTACCAAATTAGAGAGAACTTCCTTATAACTAGAGAAGTGATGAGTGGCCCCATTATCAACCAACCAACTATCCAACGAATCCGGAGGAGATGAACTAGTAAGGGCATAAATAATAATATATTCAGATTGATTTGCAACATTACTTTCATACCTGGAAATCCTGACTTCTTTTGTGGATGACGATCTTCTTCATGATCACTTGGAGCATCTCGGGCATAAATAATAATATATTCAGATTGATTCGCAACATTACTTTCATACCTGGAAATCCTGACTTCTTTTGTGGATGACGATCTTCTTCATGATCACTTGGAGCATCTCTTCTCCTTCTTTCATCTCTTCCATTACAATCATTTCTTTGGTCATCTCTCCTTCTTTGATTATTGAACCTATTGTTGTTGCTTATAGTATAGTAGCATTGTCCATTGTTCTTCTCAGGGCAATCTCGAGCATAATGGCCTTTCTTATGACAATTGTAGCATTCAATGTGCAATAATTCCTTCTTTCTATGAGGAGGAGGCTTTCTTTAATTTGATGGACCTCCTTTTCCTTTCTTCTTCTTCTTGTCATGAGTGATGAATGCAACGAGCTCTCCTTCTTCATGCTTTTGATTCCTTCTTCTTGATATCATCCTTGATTCTTCTTGAGTGAGCTTTCCAACAATTTCATCAAATGATGGGAGGACCTTGTTGTTGCTTATAGTAGTAATAAAGGTTTCCCATATAGGAGGGAGACCTCTTAGAGTCACAATCACCAATTCCCTATCAGGCATGGATTCCCCAACTCTTTGCAATTGGTCTCTAAGATGAGATATCCTCATTATGTAGGATTGGACAGACTCTCCTTTATTCATCTTAGTGTCTTTGAGTTGTTCTTTTAAGGAGATGATTTCATTCAAATTGTTGAGTTCATACATGCCAACTATCTTATCATACAATTTTCCACCGGAAAAATCGTAATCTTTCATTAATAAGATGAAAAATTACATATAGTATATGCTTATAAGCAAATGTGATTTATCAGTATGTCCATAATATCTACAAACCCATTCCTATGAATGGCCATATCAAAAAACAGGAAATCCTCACGCAGGATGATGCTGTATAGTGTTCATAAAAACAGAATTACACCTCGCAGGGTGTTGAGCATAAATAAAAACTAGTTATCTACATCATCATATATGGCCGATATTTTGCAAAAAATTTAGGTACCATACACCTGATGGTAGGTCTGATTTATATAAGGCCTGTGATAGTATTGGTATTGTGTAGCACCCCTCTGTTCATGGATTATCCACTGTCCTCTTGGCAGGTGCGTGGCCTCCTTGGAAAGGCCGTTGGCACAGAAGTTGTGTTCCCTGTAAATATGACGAACAAGGATTGTATTAAATAGAGATTTTAAATGCATCACTTCATCCAAAATATTTAAAAGTGTGTGTGCGTGACATCTAGTTTTCGTGTTGATCCAATTGATAATGATATTTGAGTCACCAAAGATCTGTATGTCCCTGTAATCATGATTTAAAGCAAAGTGTAATAGATGTCGAAGAGTGATTAGTTCTGAGAAATTGTTTGTTCCTTCACCCAATCCCAATTTGACTTTGTAGAAGTGTTGATCTGAAAGGTAGAGAATGAAGCCTCCCCCACATCCATGTTGTTGGGTTGCTCCATCGAAGAAGGCCCATGGAGAGTATTCTATAGGGTCAGGAGTAGAGGGTTTGCGCGGTTGAGGAGGGGAGTATTCCGAGAGTTCAAGATAGGAAGCAACAATTTTTGCAATTATGTTCTGCCATCTGATTGTGCAATTTTCGAAAGTCAATTTGTTCCTAACTATCCATATTGACCAGCAGATGATCAGGGGTAGGCAAGGCAGGTTTGTCCCTGTGTGAGTGCTATTCCAAGCTTCCCAAGCTGCTGTTATATTGTCACCTTCCCATGCTCCCGTGAATTTGATCTCAACAACAACGTCTTTCCAGATCTGTTTTGTAGTATTACAGGTGAGGAACAGATATTCGATCGTTTCGGTGCTTTGTTTGCATAGTATGCACCAATGAGGACCATGTATGGATTTACGAATAAGCATATCCCCTGTTGGTACCTTGTGTCGAAGGATGCACCAGAAAAAAAGTCTGGTTCGGGGTGGAGATTTTAATTGCCATATGTGCTTCCACCACTTTTGAATGTTATCAGGTTGTTTGTCTTGAAGCAGACACATGTAGCCTTCCTTAGGGGTATTGAAACTAGATTCTGCAATACACCACATGAGCTCGTCTGGTCCCTCCTTGATGCGAATATGAGATTCACTCAAAGCACTAGTATATTCATTCCAGATTTGGTGCCAATAAGGAGGCAGGTTTAGCTGAGTGGCCGTTTTCCAAGCTTGTGTATAAACAAAGGAATTCTCTTGATCCACAATATGAGCAATAACCTTGATGTTATGTTGGTTAAGTAATAGTGTGAGCTCAATTGGGAGAAAACATCTACACCCTCCCCTAGTCCATGGGTCCAGTCCAGTGCGAGCACTGGTTCCTGCATTTATTCTCCATGCAAGGTGACTGTGGATAAGAGGGAGTGAGAACAATAGAGCTTTCCAGACCGAGGATATGCTTGTCCTATTCCAACTGGGCAGTGTTATCCAATCCATTATTTGGAGGGGCCAGATGTATTTGTGATAGGAGATGGATGTCTAGAGGTTATGCTTGGTAAGAAGAGACCATCCCATTTTTGCAGCCAGAGCTTGTGCAAAAGAGGGTAGATCTTTGAGCCCACTTTTTGGGTAAGGCAATTTTGTTCCAGCTAATCCATGCAAAGACTCTTTTGTCTTGACCTCCATTCCATAGATATCTGCAACAAATTTGCTTGAGACGTGCCAGAATACTTTTAGGGATCCATGCTAAAGCCATCTAGAATACCGGAGTAGCTTGTAGAACAGATTTGATAAGCACCAGCCTGCCTGCTCTGGATAAGAAACGATGGCTCCAGTGGGATATTCTTTTCTCTAATTTGGTGATCAACCAAGTCCAGTTAGCTATCTTATGACTCAAGGGCTTGATCCAGAATCCTAAGTATTTGAAGCCTTGGTCAAGAGGACAGGGATTATAAGGGAAGTGATGCAGAGCAAGAGTGGATTCTTGAGCCGAAGTGAAAGCATGAGTAATGGTAGATTTTGCATGGTTTGCCATCATGCCGATGGCCCTGTAAAAAGTGACAAGGATCTTGTCAAGGGCAACCGAATCACGAACACTTCCATCCAAAAAGATGAGGACATCTTCTACAAATAGGAGATGCGTCACGAAACACTGATCATTTATCTTTAATCCTGATAATCTGCCATTCTGTTTTTCATGGTAGATTAGCCTGCTCAGACATTCCATGACAATCAGGATGAGGAGTGGGGAGAGAGGGCAACCTTGCATGAGTCCTCGTTCAGCATGGAAGAATGGAGAGGCAGAGCCATTGATGAGGAGGCTGTAGGTGGGCGATGAGATGTAGGCCATGATCCAAGTAGTAAAATGATGGGGGAAGCCTAGGTGAATAAGAAGCATTTTTATGTAAAGCCAACTCACCCGGTCAAATGCTTTAGCCAAATCGATCTTGAGGATGATTCCCTCTAGTCTTCTGGATCGTATGGAATGAATGGCTTCTTGTGCAGTTCCTATGGCTTCATGGATCTGTCGGTCTTCGAGAAATGCAAACTGTTCAGGGAGGATATGCTGAGAAAGGATTGGTCTGATACGATTTGCAATGATTTTGGTAATGATCTTGTAGAGACAATTGCAGAGAGAGATGGGCCAGAAATCGTTGAAGGATGTAGGGGAGTCGGATTTGGGGATGAGAGCGATGAAGGTAGTATTGATAGCATTGTACATTTTGCCAGAAGACCAACATTCCTCCACAACCTGAAGAAGGTCCTGGGCCAGTAAATCATAAAAAGCCAGGTAAAACTCAATCGTCCACCCATCTGGACCCAGGCTTTTGTCTTTTTTAAACCACTTTAAGGTCCCCTCAAGTTCTTCCAGTGTTACAGGTGAATTAAGTCCAATCTCTGCTTCCTCCCCCACATATCTAGGAAATAGACCAGCCACTTGTATGATATCAACCAGATTTGCTTCTAGGGGGGATCTAAACAGATTCTAAAAGTGTGAGGTGCCCAACCTAGATAGTTTTTGGAAATTGTCAGCTTGCTCTCCATCTGGAAAAGGCATATTCCAAATAGTATTGGTTGTCTTCCTTCTTTTTGCAAAGTTTTGGTAAAACTTTGTATTTTCATCTCCTGCCTGTAGCCATATAGCCCTACTCTTCAGTCTCCATGATTCTTCTCTCTCCTTCAGGATCTTCTCTTTCTGATTTTCAAGCTCAATTAGTTTAGCTTTCTCTTCCGCTGAGATAAAGCCAAGATTTTTGTCATCCAATAAATTGTTCAACTCAGCTTCAATGGCTATAATCGACTAATCATCCTTGGCTTTTTTCTCTTTTGCCCATGCTATGGTTAAGTGTTTAAGCTAAGATAGGTTATGGCAGAAACCTTCAGCCGCCGGTCTGTGATTTGATATAAGGTGGGAGGTCTAATAGTCCTTGACTAAACTTGTATATCCCGCATCTTGTAACCTAATATGGTTGAATTTAAAACAGGCCTTTGGCTTGGCATCAGGGCCAAGGATCTCCAGAAAGATAGGGGAGTGGTCTAATATTCCCCCAGACCCAACCCAATGTCTATATCTAGAAAGTATTTTAAGCAAAGGAACTTTGACCAGGAAACGGTCAAGCCTTCTAGCTAGGGCTGCGTCCCCTACTCTTAGGTTTCTCCACATGGGCAGAGGCTTGTTCATGGGGACATCGGTAAGATTGTGTTGGTCCAAAATATCCTTGAAGAAATTAGACATGGGGTCGACTTGGGCTTGTGATCCCCAGGATTCCCCATATCCTATGGAGAAGTTTAGGTCACCCCCAATGGTAACCTGATCCACTGATGTAATATTAGATTGAAGAAAGAGCTGCCAGAAATCTTCTCTCCGCTGGCATGGGCCATAAACATTCATGAATCTGATGGATAATCCACGCTCAGCCGAGAAAAGATCCAGACCAATGAATCCCACTCCTCCCCAAGTGGCAGATAAATTAATGGAGTGAGGGTTATATCCTATGGCTAAACCCCCAGATCTACCTATGGCATCCAGGGCATGGAAATGCCAACCAGGTTTGATGGTGGATAGGGTTTGCTCAATAGATTCAACATTGCCCAAGGTTTCCTGCAGCATTATAATATCAGTCGGCTGATTTTCAAATAACCTCCTCATGGCTAGTTTTTTGGAGGCACTAGCCAAACCTCTACAGTTGAAGGAGAGGCATTTTATGGTGGAACCCCGCCGGGGGTGTTCAGTGCTCTAAGAACCCCTTCCATAGTGGACTGCTTGCTAGAGGCTACTTCAACCCCGGCCTTTTGAATGGCTTTAGATAGGTAAGATTTCCGACCTCAGGTAGATTGAGTAGAAGGTCTAGGGAAGGATAAACCTAGACCAGTTTGTATGTCGGGATCTGGTATATTCCGAGAGCGAAGATTGTAAGGGTGGGGTATGATCGGATGGGAGATGGCCGAGGTCCTAGGCGAGGATGGGCATGGAGGCAAGGTAGGGGCGGTGGAGGCAATGATCGGCGAAGGTAAGGAAATCTCGCATGTGATAGCAGGTGATAGAGGAGGTGATATATCAATTGATGAGCATACTAAATGTGACAAAGGAGTAAAATGAGAGGAAAGGGGAAAGAGTGGAGCTGTACCCCCTTTTCTTGCCATCGCCGCAGCAGCAGCTCTTGCCCGAGTTAGAGGGGGCGAGGGCGATCTGTGGAGCTCCTCCGCTGACTTTGATGAATCCCCAAGATTAAGCTATTTAGGGATCGGGGTGCTATACCGAGATAGTGTAGCAGTAGCTTTACCCTTTTGAGGTGCTGGTGAGCCGAGAGATTCTGCTAATTTCATGAGCAAAGGGCGTTGCTTGAAAACATGCCCTACCATGTGGCACCTCCTACAATGGAATGGGACTCTCTCATAATCCAAAATCTGAACTCTGGTATAATGTCTCCACTTGAGGGTAATCTTCTCTTCCAGGCCCTCCCTCGTGTCCAAGTGTACCAGGATTCTTGCCAGCGCACGATCCTTTGTCTCCACATAGGTTTTATCGTATTCCAAATAGGTGCCAAGGGCATTTCCGATCCTTATAAACATGGCTTCCGACTAGAATTGAAGTGGAAGGCCTGGTAGTCGCACCCATATGGGGCCTGCTCCTATCTGCTCCCGTTCCGGATCAAATAATGGAGACCAGTGCTTGAGAAGGACCGGAGCCATCTCAATGTGCCAGTATTTTGCGAGTATCAGATCAGTGTAGTTTGCTTTGGAGAAATGCAATGTAAACCAACCTCTAGCAAGGCTTTGTACCTATGGTAATTCCTGAAGCATGCCCCCCTAGATTTCTTTTACCCAACTAGTGAGCCTGGTCGCTGAGTATGCTCTTCCTCTAACATGCCCGACAAGAACTGTGTTAACCTTGTCCACCACCTCGCCCATCGAGATATCTTTGCCGAATGTAATGGTGAGGTCCTTTGCTGAAGCTTTCACGCACTTAACCTTTCTTTTTCCCATTCTCGGCGCCGATGGGTGTTCTTTCAGCGGATCCAATCCCGCGTTCGTCGGAGGAGTCGAGGCTTTTGCCTTAATAACCAGCGAGTCGAAGTAGCCGGAGGGTAGGGGGTTAGGGTTTGATGAAGATTGGGGGATAGAAATAGGGGGGGCGAAGGGTTGTGTGCAGGTAGCGGATCGAAAGCAGGGGATGGAAGCGAAACAACGGTAAGTAAATTGAGAGTGCTGGGGGATAGAGGGGGGCAATCAAGGCCCGATGTGTCCAGGGAGAGCGATCCGAAGGGTAATGGTGACGAGGAAGATCCAGGCAACGAAACAATCGGCGTGGTAATCGGATATGATAACCTCTTCAGAGCAGGGCATTCTACATTAGGGTTAGGGCTACTACTGCCGAAGATAGACTGACCCTCATACGGGTCCAGGGAGTAATCTAACGCCTTCTCCTCGATATCCATTTTGTCCATAGACGGAAACTGCCACCGAAACCGCCGGAGAGTCTGTTGACCGCGCGCACAGGGACCGGATGTCGATAGGTCAGAGGAAATGGTAACAGCGATTGCGGGAGCCCGTAATTACTGTGGTAAAATGTTTAATTCTGTCTCTGTGCAGCTGCAGGGATGTGCGCGTGCCACTTGCCCACCTGTGGCCACTTCAGAGCCCAAAACATCGTTGAAGCCTCTCAGTCCAGGTCAAATGACATCCACCAAAGAAAATGTTAGTTAGTCTCAACAAAAAAATCATTAATCTCAACTATCTTATCATACATGTCCTTAGACTTCCTCAAATTTCCAACATATGTAAGTAAATTATCTTGTAAACCATCAACTATAATTTGCTTTGCTTTCAACTCACCTTTCTTGTACTTGTTTTTGGCAGCAACGAAAGCATTCTCTGGAGGCTTAGGTACTATTCCTTAAATGTATTCCAAAACATCATTATTATCAACTATGATCTCTAACCCGACTTTCCATCTTTTGGCAGCAGCGAAAGCATTCTCTGGAGGCTCAGGTACTATTCCTTAAATGTCTTCCAAAACATCATTGTTATCAACTATGATCTCTAACCTGACTTTCCATGCAACAAAATTGGATGAGTCACCCAACTTCTCATTTTCCTTGAAGAAGGAAGACATCTTGACTTGACTATATTGGCTCCTTCAACTTTCCCAATGATGATTGCTTCAATGCTTGTCTCCTTTTGGGCTTGTCCTTCAGCTTAGCTCTGATACCATGTTAAATTTTCAGAGTGTTCTATGTTGTATCAGTTACTTTAGCCCAATTCAATGTTTCAATTAGTAATCTTTCCAATAACAGTTAGTATTTCCAATCATCAATAGTAATTGAAGATAGAACAATAAATGCAATGAGAAAGGAGACAATCAACACATCAACAAGAGACACTAGGTTTGGTTAAAGACCAGGGAAAAACCCTATATGGGGAAAACCCTTTGAAGTTTTTCTTCTATTAGATTGTCATAAAATGTTCAACAGAGAGTACAATGAGCCCAATACAATATCATCCAACAAAATAACCCAATAATATTTAAAAATGAGTTTCCAACATTAGAATATAGCAGAGACAACGTTTCCTGTCTACAGTCAACTTCGGTCAACGGTCAAATATGAGTCAAACTTACCGGTTGCATGGAGGAGGAGTTGTGTGAGTGACTGAAGGCTTCTAGTCTCTCCCTTGAGCCTATAAGCTAACGACTGTGGTCTAATTTTTCCTGTGACAAGCCAATGACTGTAAGCCAAAAACCCTAAAACAGATGCGAGCCTCGGGCCTTGTAATTTCAGACTTTTGTGAACTTCTTTTGTCGTCCCAGCCTCGGACTTGTGCAAACCAATCAATGAAGAAGAGAAGAAGAAGACGCTTGGTGATGTCCAAATTAGTTTGAGGTCTCTTGAATTTATAGGCTTCCATGGGTGTCCAATTTGCTTTAGGGCCAACCTGTCCAAATGTGCATATGTGGGATTTTCTTCATATGTACACTTTCCCTTGTCCAAATTTGATGATCTTTAGGTTGATTTTGTTCCTCTCGAAAAGAGGAATTTAATGAAATCATCATCTCCATCAAATGAGTTGTCCAAAGTGGAATTTGACCATAGTTGCATAATTTAACACCTTTCACTTCAAATCCCTGAAATGGAATACAAATAGTCAGCAAGTTATGTATATACAAAATGTGCTTATGGATGGTAGAATAGTTAGAAGATTGATTTTTGTGAGACGAAGTTCGTGAATTACCTGGAAAAGAGAGAAAGAGGAAGAGAAGATGTGAAGCATAATTGCGGAGGAGTAGAAGATAAAAAACTATAAAGGGAGTAGAGATAGAGTACAAAGAAAAGGAAGAAATCAGAATTCAAAGAACAGGTAAACCAACAAAGTAAATCTTAATTTTATTAGGGGATTGGTGTCTTCTTTCAAGTAGTAGCATGAAAAAGAACAAGTTGGATCCTGTAAGAAGAGGGAATGGGTGCTCCCATTAAGTTGTAGCTAAGTTGCAGGAAACGTGGGCCTAGGGGTCCTTTCCCTGGGGAAACGAAACGGAAACGCGTTTCCCCGTACCGTACGGCGTGGAAACGCGTTTCCGTACGTACGGGCGCGTTTCCCGAAATGGAAACGCGCCCGTACGTACGGAAACACGTTTCCATGCCGTACGGGCCACGTTTCCATCAAATTGACACTTGCTTTTAAAATTTTTTTTTTTGCTAATTAATTTTTAATTAGTTTAGGATTTCTGCCCTGAATATTGAGGAGGATTCTGGAAGTGGAATTGGTGCATCATCTTCTTTAGCACCACCATCCACTGTTGAGCATTCTGCTGCTTCTATTTTTGATGAGGATTGTTATGATGAGGATTAGTCTTTTGTGACTTGTCTCTATAGTTCTTGCAGCCTTATAGTCTTTATTGTACTTGCATCCTCATATACTAATATAAATAAAGGCTGATTTTGGATTTTCCAGTTCCTATATTTTTATTTTCATTATGTGATGACTCATGAGTAAACTGTAAATGTGATCATTGTGATGTAAATTTAATCTTAATGTTAAAATGTTTAATTAAATGTATCATAATTCATTAATGCTTTATGATTGCACATATATATATTAATAATTTTTAAATGTTTTTAATATATATATATATATATACATATATTATTATATATATTCGCGTTTCCCCGTTTCCAAAATTTGGGGAGGTCGCGTTTCGTTTCGCTTCCGCGTTTCGTTTCGCTTCCCCGTTTCCCCGTTTCGTGCAACTTAGAGTTGTAGCTTGCAAAATAAAATCGAGGTTGAAGCCTGCTCTAGGTAGAAACCTGCAAAAGTTGATGAAAAAATGAGTGGGTGCTCACATATTTCACAAGTTGGTGCTTTCATATTGGTTGGTGCCAGTTCATTGTAAAGGAAGATCGACAAGAAGAATAAGAAGACAAAATGTTTAGTGGTTTTTCTCCCATAAGGTTTCCACCTAAAATCCCTGGTGTTCAAATGTTATGATTGTGTTGCTTATGTGTTTTCGATTTGTCTCTTCATGTAGTGTATTTTTGATCTGTTGATCAGATGTTATATTGGTTAATTAATGGATAAATTAATTCTTTAATAAGAAGTAAAAACTGGTAAATGATGATCCAATCGACATTATACTGATTTACCTCCCCCTCTGTATAACTAAGTTTCCAACAACTTCTTGTTATTGGGACTTGAGATGTCCCAGATTGCTCTAGTTTATCTTTTCTTTATTGGAGTCACTTATTTGGTTTTCATGGTGCAATTTCTTCTTGCTAAACTAGAACATTCCAAGATCTTTCCAAGTCTTCTCTTGTTCTTGTTGTTTGTAAAAAAAATCATGTAAGATATGTCTTTGGTCATTCAATCCAATAAAAATATGTGGCTGATTTATGTTGAAATTAGGGACAGCTTTGGGAAAAATTCCCTAAGAGAAACTCAACTACTCCAAGGAGAAATCATCTAGCCCTAAAGAGGGTCCAAAATTGGAAAAATAAATTATTATTTTGATATTATTTTGGCACTCCTCTCATTATTATTTGTTGTGACAAATTTATTTGGGCAAGGGAATTTGAATTTTACAAAAGGGAATTATTATTTTTATTATGCTCAAGTTGGCCCCTAAAAATAGTCAAGTCAACCTTTCCAAGAGACACGACTATTCATATGATCACTCGACTATAAATTGACATCTTACCTCCATCATTTGGTAGGCAACTTGGACTTCTTCTGTGGTGGATTCCGACCTCCTATGGCATATCTTTGCGACCTTCTATGGCATCTCACTGCAGCCTATTTTGGCATCTATCTACAACATATATATGTAACCCTAATGCAGCCTAACCTCAGCTCCTATGTAGCCTATCAGTGACATCCTAATGCGGCCTATTCTCCTTCACTTTTGTGGCCTTCTTCTATGGTTCATCTGCTGTCTATTCTTCTGTATTTATGCGGCTTATTCTCTATGGTAATGTGGCCTATCTCTGTGGCCCAATCTCTATAGTTGTGTGGCCTATTCTCTGTGGTAATGCAACCTATCTTTGTAGTTATGCGACCTATTCTTTGTGGTAATGCGACCTATCTTTGCAACCCAATCTCTTAGTTGTGCGACCTATTCTTTGTGGTAATGTGACCCATCTCTGCGACCAAGTATCTGTATTTATGCGGCCTATCTCAGTGGCATATGCAACCTATTTAGGAGGTATATGCGACCTTCTTATATGCTCTGTAAGTATGTGCAACTTTCTTGTTATTATTTGAAATCTTTTGGGGATTATTATAGTGAAGTTAAGGAATCACTTGGTGCGACCATAATGGCCCTAAGCCTTTTCAGTTAGGCTATTTTATGTGCCCTAGTAAGTGATGTTTGTGAAGTGGTTATTGTCCATATGACAATGATGCTTGGGCTATGGTTCTTGTCAATATGACAGTGATATATGGCAACGTATTTATGATAGTGATGGCAATAATTCTAGTTCAGTAAATCCTTGTTTAGAAATGTGTGACAGTTATCCTTGCTAAGATGTGAATGACAATGACATTTGTGCCTATGATGAGGACAATGATGTGATGTATGCCAATATTCTTATAACAATGATGTATGACCATATCCTTATGATAATAATGTGACAAATGATAATAATGATGTATGGCCATATCCTTTTGACAATAATGTGTGGTAGTGATGGATGGCAGTGAAACATGTCGTTATGACAACGACATATATGACATCTATACTTGACAAAGATATATGGTACTTTTGACAATGATATGGAGATCTATTAGAGGTCTTGTGGATTAGGATCTTCTATTAGCCCTAGGAGGCCTAATGTGATTGATGTTGAAAGACTTGTGTCTCATTATTGTACATTGTATCTTAGCTGAACATTTGATGAATATCTAATGAAGAAGAATAATTGATTTTTGCGTTTTCCTCCTTGTGGGGTTTTTCCCTAGTCTCTAACCAAAGTCCCAGTGTCTCTATTATGTATGCTTTTCTTCTATTGTTCCTTACTATTCCGTTGCATTGTTGATGTTATTGTTCACTCTTATATAATTGCTTACGATGATATGGGGTGAATGTAAAATTTAAATTGTTGAAAAAGTTAAAAAAATGCAATTGTCAACAACAAAGAGCATTCTGGCCCCAAAATTAACATGGGACCAGAGTTGGGTTGAAGAAAAGTCATTGAGATCACCCCTGTGTATGTTGGAAAAGTAACTAGGTTCGGTCTTCATATTTATCTTTGTACTTGTAACAATTTGTATTTCATGTAAAAGAAGAAAAATAATTTTATTTAAGCATGGGGTTCATGCTCAAGTCTAGGTCAAGCATGTTCTTCATGCTCCTAGGGTTCAATGAGTTAAACAATTAAATTTGAGTCAAAGCCCATTTGGACTCTTTGTAAGAAAAATGAAAAAGAATTTTTGTTAAGGCAAATTGATCTCCGTAAGACCAAGTTGGCCCTCAAGATGGTCAAGTCGACCTGCTCAAAAAATGTTACCTTTCATAGTGATGTAAAACTATATATAGGCATGAATCCTCCACCAAAAGGTAAGAAGTTTGGTTTATGTTTTGAAGTGCTATGCGAGTTTCAACGACAGGGATATGCGAGTTTTTGTAGAAGGATAAGTGAGTTTCTTTGAAGGCATAGATGAGATAAAAGTATGTAAAAAGAATGCAAGCTATTTGTGATAAGAGACCTGAAAAGGAGTGCGAATTCTTGAAGAAATATACAAGTTGTTCCTGTGATGACAAGCGAGCTTCAGAAGGACTATTATAATCTTGTTATGCAAGCGCTATGGAAGCATGATGAAGTCTGTGAACTCTAATCTTCAGGGAGGATGAATTTCTTGTGAGGACAAGACATCTAAAGTGCAAATTAGTGACAGATCAAGAATAGAACATGACAATGAATGGAGGGCTAACTTGGGGATCTTATGGTGGAAGTTGTCTTCGTCTTTGGTTCTTGGAGGTCTCATTTTGATCTAATTCTATAAGAAGAGGATTGTTTGGGTTTTCCCCAGTTATGGAGTTTTGCCCTGGCGTGGAACCTATATCTTGTGTTCTTTGTGTCTTTGTGATCTTCATGTTTTGGTAATTGCTTGATGAATAAGTAAAACCAAATAATATAATGCCAACAAATATCACAAGTAATTATCAAGTAAGGAAAATCTATATTAATTTACAAGTACCTTGCTTTTCCAACAATGTAGACACATATGATGGATTTCTTGATCAAGCAAAGTGAAAGAAATGAAGATGTTGGAGACCTGAAAGAATGCTAGGGTTTGAAGGAAACCCTAGGAAGCCTTTTGTGAAAATTTCAAGTCTGAAATCTTATTGCAGCAACTAGAATTAATTCTTCTACAACAAATATTGAATAAATCACACTGCAACCTTCACAAAAAAACTGCGGAAAATAATAGCGTTGGAAACTGAGAAATATTCTAGCACACACAAAATTATGACACTTATTTTTGGACTAAAGTTCCCAGAAAAATCCAACTTGCGAAAATGAGTGCAACAACTGAGGGTTTTATATTATTAAGCAGTAGTGAAATTATCTGAGTACAATCTGGATGCTGAATATTGGCTTTCCTGTAGAGAAACTACTGGAAAAAATCTAGTGAGGAATTTGCCTCATCCCACAAGCAATCCGACACTAAAAACTAGCCTTTGAAACCCCTCCACGACTCGCCCTGTCACCATCTGTGCATACACAAATTCGTATGGCCTGGATCTCACACTGAGCTTCCTCTTCAACTTGCCATTGACTCTGGAAATGTTTCTCTCGACCTTTGTGCAATTCTTTTGCCACTGGAATTCTGAACGACTTCCCGAATCTGCAAATTGAACTGCCTCTTATAGGTTTCTGCGTAGCCCTTGCACAACCCCTCTGTGGCTATCTTTGCCTCTTTGCAAAGTACTCTATGGATCTGGAAATCTTCCTCCAGATCACTATCCTTGCCCCTTTCTGTCTCTGCTTCTCTTTTGAAGCTCGAACTCTTCCGGCGACTACCTCTGGAAAATCGACCTCTCCAAGGAAATCAATTTGTGTGTGTGTGTGTTCTCCATCTACCCATCGACTTCTTGTTATAATCTTCTCTTGGAACTCCAACGACCAAGATTAAATCTTAATCGATGGCTAAGATCATATCGAATTCGATCCGTGTGAGCTTCTAGATGATTCACACCTTATCTCAATTAATTCTGATTAATTAACCCCTTTTCCTAAGTTTAGACTTGGGAAATTTAAAAAATAGGCTAATAATCTAATTGAGGCACTTCTAGGTGGAATTTCTAGAAACAATTTCTAGGCTATGGAGAACTCATGTGTTTTAGCCTCTCCACAAAGTTTCGAGACTAGAACACCTCCGATGCTATAAAAACTAACACTCCCTCTTAGTGAGGAAGGTGTTCTAGTGTTGCACCACTGCTACAACACCCTGTCTCTATATCACCCTCTGTCACGTTGCTGATGTCTGGCCATTGTGACTCACTGCCACTGCCCACCAACCACTGTGCAACTCTAATGCTGCATCTGTGTTGCTGCTGACACTGCTATACTGCTGCCAACTCTGCTTCAACACTGCAAATTTGTCTCATCTGTTGCTGCTGCCACTGCAACAATTGCAACTGAGAAGCATCCTAAATACTGAATCAACCGTGTCTGTTGCATCTATCTCTTGAGTCCTGACTGCTACTAGCACTTGCATTGTCCATTGAAGAATTTGCACTGCTGTTGACTTTTTTACTGAGCCTCCTGCTCTGCTGTCAAACCAGCACTGCGCTCCTCAGCACCTGATTGCTACAAGTTTGCAAGTATCACTTCGGAATCTGACTGCATCAACTGACACTGACCCATCCTGCTACTGAATACTGTGGGCTTTTGTAGGAAGGTAATAATCCATGAGGAGGACACCTCAAGGATCCTGCCCAAGTTTGCACTGCTCTGGGACTATGGTTCTAGATCGCCACACCTCTATCCTGGAGGTTTAGCTGCAAACATCGTGAAATATTCCTCCAACCTTGAAGACAATTGTCTCTCTTTGTGGATGCTGGCGCTGTGTCCCACTTCTCCTGCTTGTCCTTCTTCTTGAGAGGACACTGTGTATTGTAGTGGTCGAGCTCACCAAACTAGAAGCACTTGACCTTAGATAGGTCCTTCTTCTTCTTTTTTTCCCCTTGTACATGGCTGGGACCCTTCGATTTTAGGGCCACATTTTTCTCTTCACTGCTGCTGTCGTTGATGGTACTCTTTACTAGAGTCCACCTCAACTCCTCCTGTTGTAGGTTGGACCACATCTTGTCCCATTTAGGCAATGTGTCTCTACCCAAGATGCTTTGGAGTCTGGACAAATACTTGCCATTCCTCTGAGACACTATTTAGTGCCAACTGTACAAGCTCTATGGTTTGGGGCATGTCCCCAATGGCTGCAAGCTGATCTTGAACTTCTTGAATCTTGGTGAGGAAATCGTCTATGCTTTCACCCTTTTGCATCCTGATGCTCCTCAACTTCTCTTGTAGGAACATCTTCCTCTGCACGAAAGTACTCTAATATAGCTCAGAGAGAGCATCTCACATTTCCTTTGCCATACCTTTGTCTGCCACATGTGAGACTAAATGATCTCGGACTCCATCCAAGATCATCCGCTTCGCCTTTTCCACCTCTTTCCTATTGATGATCCCATGGATAGAACAATGGTTATAAATATGAATTATTATTTTAATTTAGATCATCAAATGAATATATATATATATATATATATATATATATATATATATTATATATATATATATATATTTCCTCATTCATGTTTATTAATTATATATTCTAAAATATGAATTATTATTATTTAAATTATTTTTGATGTGATGAAAAAATTTGTTTATAATTTTTATTAATAAAGAAAAAAATATATTATAATAAATTGTATTGAATAGATTTTTTTTTTTTTAATTGAACTGACATTATGATTTATCATTATTATTTTTTGATTTAATGGTTCATTTTATTGACACTACAATATTTCTCTCACATTTAAATTTTTACACTCATTTACAATCTCTATAACATCTCCCATATATTGAATCAAAATTTAAATATTTACACTTATTTACAACCACTATAATATTTCCCTTGTATTGAGACAACATTTAAATGTTTAAACTCATTTAAAATTATGGAAAACTGTAGAAGACTTTCCAATTCAAACCAAACCAACTACATGATTTATTTTTTATTTCTATAAACAATGATATAAAACTTCAAACCAATTACGTGATTTATTTTTCATTCCTATAACAATGATATAGAATTTTGTATATAATATGTAGAACATTACTATGGTTTGGCACTTTACTTTTCCTCTTAGTATCAGTAACTAATTTAAAAGCTTATACCATAATAATGAACTTGCATCGATATGCACCTTTTTATTCACTAATTTCCTTAATTTAAACCAATGTCATGATTTGAATTGCATCAATATGCACCTTTTTGTTCACTAGTCTACTCAATTTAAACATGATTTGAATTTTGTATATAGTATGTGGACCAATACTATGGTTTGGCACATTATTTTTCCTATTAGCATCAGTATCGGCAAAAATTCATTTATCCTTTTGTTCACGTGGATTTTGCCAAACATATTTTTCGTTCTGGAAATATCCAAATTTCATACTATTGCAAAAAGTTTTGGCCGCCAGAGGCTTAATCTATGCGGGTATTGGATAATACAAAATTGATTAACATCATTGTGCAAGTCTTGATTGTAACAGTTTTATTACAAGATAGATGCATGAAAAACTTCCACAGACATATAGCCCGTTGATGCTAAGGTGGTGGCCGCGAAACCTATGTCAAGATCTTCAGGATTCAGCGGTAGTGGATCATATCTTTTTGTTCGAATGGAAATTGCCTATCTTGGTCCTTAGAATCTTAATCTCTCGGGGTATTGGACAATGCAAAATTGATTAACAGTGTTTGAGTCTTAATTGATTGTAACAGTTGTATTACAAGACAGATGCATGGAAAACCTCCCCAGACCTGTAGCACATTGATGCTAAGGTGGTGGGCATAACAACTGTCTCTAGATCTTGAGGATTCAGCAGGTGGGGGATCAATGGCTTAGCGCACTCAGGTGGTGGATCAATGGCTCAACGCACCTGTGGCATGCAAGGTGGTGGCGGTGGTCGTGGCCATGAAGGCTAAGTGGAGATCCATTAATGTAGTGTACTTCGGTGAGAATTTGGAACAGTGCATTTGTGACATGCAAGGTGGTGGCGGTGGTTGTGGCCGTGATGGTTGAGTGAAGATCCTTTTAATGTAGTGTCCGAAACTGGAAGCTGGTCTGCATGTCTTGCATGTCGAATTCAAGCTGGCCGTCGACATGAAGTTATGAACCATCGATAAGCTCAAAGCGCATGCCTGCAATCTTCGGCATATTACAACTGTGAGATCACTAGCAGGGTAAGTATATAAACATGCCTGCAATCTTTGTAGAGTTCCTATTCCTCTAGAGGAACTTACTTAGCATTTTTTGTAAGTTTATAAGCCCGCATTTCTCTAACTAGCTGTGGTTTCTTGCAGGGAGCAGCGCATATAACTTGCCGTGATATTATTTCTTAAGCCCAGTTTCCAGCTTAAATCGAATGTTAATCTAGGTAAGATCCTAATAAGATTCTGCCGTTTGTCATTTATTGTAGAGTATTCATGCGAGGAATTGTTTTTAATTATAGGAATTGGTTTATATATATATAACTGCAATTCTAATTATAAATTAAAGTGCCTGCATTTTTATTGCTTGGTTTGTTTAATAAGCTTCTAGTGGAAATTTGGAAAGTTTCACTGCATTGAATGGAAGAACAACACTCGTGAACCCTGTGAACATTTTGGCGGTGAACTACGAACTAACTAATTTTTGTTGTAGTGGCTATTCTTGGCCGTCAATGCTGAAAATAGTGCTACCTCAAAGAGGGGGTGGACAACACCAAACTAGCTAATTTTTGCCGTTGTAGCTACTGATCACTATCAATGATGAAAACACTGCTCCCCATGAAGGTCTTCCATAATACCAAGGTTCAACTTTCGTTGTGAATTTCTCAAACCAAAAAACTCTCAGGTTTTCACAAGAGCAGATATGAATATATAACTCTTGATATATCTGAAGCAGTTTATCCTATCTGGTAGAAGTCATTGTTGACGTAGTTTACAAAATTAGATCTGAGACCAACAAGGTTGTAGCCACAGGTGGGCTCAAGTCACACCCTATTCCATTTGAATAAAAATATCACCAACAGAGCCAATTTTATAGCAATAACTGCATCCTCCATGCTCCACTTCATTGTTTCTTCTAGGAAAAAAAATGTCACCAACAGAGCCATTTTTATAGCAATAATTGCGTCCTCCATGCTCCACTGCACTGTTTCTTCTAGAAAACAGAGATTATTAGGAACTGATATGGGTAGAAAGCATCAACAGAATAGCGTTGTAGCAACCATTGTATACTCCAATCTCCACTGCATTTTTTTTCTAGCAACAGGCATTGTTAGGAGATGATATGGGTATAAAGTGTTGCCAACAATATGTTATGGTATGCAATATATGAACAGGATGACACTTTGGTTCCATTTAATTACCCATATACTTACAAGATTAAGTGTCACGACAAGTTGGAGTGGTCTTGTAGCACTGAGCATTCATGTAGGTCATGAAAGAGGCCGTTACATTTATGTTTTTTGCCAAAGTTGCTTGCTAGAGTGAAGTCTGGTAGAAGTTGTGGCAAATTGTGTGCCCCACAGGAGGATATGTGCTCGTAGAAACACATAGTGTTTGAAAATTCAAGATTACTCAAGCCCAAGGCATTTAACATCTCAATTGCCTTTTCATATCATTGTATTTATTAATATGATTATATTTTATTAATACATAGACGTGGAGGGATAAGACATGAGCACATCAACGCATGTTACATAATGTGTGGAGGGAAGGAGAAGCCATGCACTCAAGCATTCCATAGACCTTGTGGGTGTATGTACATTTTCACATGGTTTTTCTTGGAATTTAAACTTAATGACTTTTAAACTGAAATCCCAGACATTAACAAGGACCACATAGTGGCAATTGCCGCCTTTGCTTGAGTTAGCAAAGTTTTGAACAATAAAATTAGTACAATTATGAGGGGAAACAACTTAGACTCCTTTATAATAAATTGCAAAGAGTAGTGAACAGTGAAATTAAGAGTTGTGAGGACAAACAATACAAACTCTTGTTGAGAAATCTATAGGGCTATTATTAGGATGATTTCTCTTATACTTGATAACTGCTTGTTATGTATTTTTATTTTTTCTTGATTATTAGCATCTTCACTTATTATTATGTTGTTTTTATCATCAAACAACTACCAAAAACATGAAGATCGATAGTACACAAGAACACAGGATGTAGGTTGCAAGCCAAGGCCAAAACCTCTCCTCTTGAGAGGAAAACCCACAAATCTCCTCTTCTTATAAATTCTTCAAATGATGAATTCCAGGGCCTGTAGACGAAGACTAATACCTTTCCAAGACCAAGCCAAACCTTCTTGATGATGCTTTTCTTCTATCCAAGTCAAACCCAGACAAATCTCTTCCTGCTGCACAGTTTTGACCCCCAACTATAGAATTTCGGCCTCCACTGCAAGTCTGAAATTTTCAACCCCTGCAACAGTTGTTGCTTCCACTTGTGTGAGCGAAATTAGGGCTTCCAGCTTCCAAGGCTTCCTTGCTCCTTTGCTTGGGTTGCTTCTTCTTCTAGGGCTAGTGGGTGACCTAAAAGTCCTTTCTTCGGCCTCCTTTTTGCAACTTGAAAACTTTGACCTTGTAGCTGGAAAACCCTAGCCTTCTCTTTGCACATGAGAGAGAGAGAGAGAGAGAGAGAGAGAGAGAATTAACCCGCAAACTTCATCCTTCATTCTTCTATCCTTCTTCCCTTGCCTTTCTTCTGCCTCTTTTTTGCTTGGATGATGAGGAATGAATGAGTGTCCATAAGTGGTCGAGTTCTCTCCTATATATAGGCTTCCAAGGAGGACGACATGCCCTAATGCGACCGACTTCTTAGTTGCCAGGTCGACTTGGTCTTGGAGGGGTATCTCCCTTATCATCTAGACATGAAATAGAATGTAAATTCTTTTGCAAAACTAGTACAAAGAGAATGTTTTTGAGATGTATGTTTCCTCCATTTTCCAGGTCCAGCAAGGTTGATCCAGTTCCTCTTACACGATAGCTCTTCTTGTCGCCAACTTCAACAGAGTAGGAACATTTTCCTCTTGATAGGGTCTTTAGTTGTTTATGTTCACTTGTCATATGTTTGGATGCTCCACTATCAATTACCCATATATTTTCATCTTCAAACATACCTGTAAGTGTTGAGAATAACCCTTTGTCCTTTAAGGTAGAAGTATCGGTCATATAATTCTTGATAGATAAAAGGAGCTCCCAAAATGCTTTGATGCCTTGCTTGAGATGACTTGCCATCATAGAAAAATGCTTCAATGACTTCTTCAAAGATGTAGTGATCTTTGTCATGCCCTTTGTCAACCTTAGCTCTGATACCATGTTGAGAAATCTATAGGGCTATTATTAGGATGGTTTCTCTTATACTCGATAGCTGCTTGTGATGTATTTTTACTTTTTCAGTTTTTTGATTATTAGCGTCTTCACTTATTATTATGTTGTTTTTATCATCAAACAACTACCAAAAACATGAAGATCAGTAGTACACAAGAACACTGGTTGTAGGCTGCAAGCCAGGGACAAAACCTCTCCTCTTGAGAGGAAAACCCGCAAATCTCTTCTCTACTTATAGATTCTTCAAATGATGAATTCCAAGTCCTCTAGACCAAGCCAAACCTTCTTGATGATGTGCTTCTTCTATCCAAGTAAAACCTAGTCAAATCTCTTCCAGTTGCATAATTTTGATCCCCAATTACAGAATTTCGACCTCCACTATAGGTTTGAAATTTTCAGCCCCTGCTACAGTTGTTGCTTCCACACATGTGAGCGAAATTAGGGCTTCCAAGGCTTCCTTGCTCCTTCGTTTGGGTTGCTTCTCCTTCTAGGGCTAGTAGGTGACCTAAAAGTTGTTTCTTCGACCTTCTTTCTGCAACTTGTCAAACTCAATCTTGTAGCTGTAAAACCCTAGCCTTCTCTTCACATGTGAGAGAGAGAGAGAGAGAAAATGAACCCATAAACTTCATCCTTCGTCCGTCTATCCTTCTTCGCTTGCCTTTCTTCTTCCTCTTCTTTGCTTGGATGATGAGGAATGAGTGAGTGTCCATAGGAGGCCGAGTTCCCTCCTATATATAGGCTTCCAAGGAGGATGACATGCCCTAATGGGGCCGACTTCTTAGCTGCAAGACCGACTTGGTGTTGGAGGGGTATTTTTACACTTTAAGTACAAAAATAATTCTTTTGACATGTTACAATATGCCCAATGGGGTCTTCTTCATATGATATTGACTCTATTGACTTCATGACTCTGTGACAAACCCTAAAAGCACTTAATGGATCTTGACTTCTAAATAAAATGACCTTGAGCATGATACCCATGCTACAAAAATAACAATAATATTTTTTCTTTCTTTTTACAATATACAAGAATCAACAGTACATTTCATATTTATGAAAACCGAACCTCGTTACATATTTCAACACTCCCTCTTAACTAGGGAGGTATTCATAATGGTACATGGACATTCTCAAACTGAAGAGATCCCATAAGAAGAGTCGGATTGTTAAGCCATCTTATAAGCTATTATTTCAACTTATCTCATTGCATCTCATCATACCAACCAACATTGTCACATAGCAAGGCCTTGACTAACCGCTTTATCTTTCCACAAGATCAGAGCACAATGCTGGCAAGACAATGACCGATAGACACCATCATCTTTGTCTCTCAAGACATACCCCACTCGGGTGTTCACAGGGTATGTCCTTTTAGGACAATTCCTATCTTGGAATAACACATCCGCAAGGAATTTCCTCTTCGTCTACTCTTACCTATTGGATGCTCTACCTCATCCTCAAAGAGTATTGGAAACTAGATGCTTACCCAATCCTCCTTTCTTTCTTCACAAAGTGAAGACAATAACGATGTGTCTATCTCTCCCTCTCAACTAGGGAGGAGATATCAGACAATCCAAGCTTGTCTCTCAAATACACAAGCTTCTTATTAGGAGATTTTGTCAAAATGTTAGCTACTTGCTCATCGGTGGAGATATACTGTAGTTGCAACACTCCATCTTGCACCAACTTTCGTATGTAATGATACTTGTTATTTATGTGCTTTGTCTTTCCATGGAATACTGGGTCTTCAAACAATCTTATGCAACTGGTGTTATTACAATGTATAATTATAGGGTCCATCAGTCCTTCAAACAGGTGGGACAACAACTTCCTTAGCCAAACAACTTCTTTGCTTACTTCACATGCTGCAATGTATTCAACTTCAACACTACTCAATGCAATTGTGTTAAAATTGGCAACTAGGGCTAAACTCCATGTGGGTCAACTTATTTATTGAAGTTGATATTTTTCTTGGATTCCTCTCATCAAGAGGTGCAGGATTGATCTAAAGATCATCCAATTCCGACATGTATTCATGAAGATATGAATTTATTTGTGTTATGGGACAATTCGTCAAGGTCAGCTAGCAACCAAATTGCCCCCACTTGTCCTCAATGTTTTAGTATAAATAGAGGTGGCCTTCTAGTCATTTTGACACTCATCTCTTGTGATTTCTTCCTCTCCACTCATTTGGGTTTTGGTGGAAGGAGAAGTCACCAAGAATATATGCTTCCCTACAGGGAGTTCCCTAGGCTCTACGCTGCCCTAGTGTAAAAGTCCAAACGTAGTCAATGAAGTAACCTTAATGCTGTCATGGAGGACAACCCTTAACATGGTATCAACGCTGAGGTGAAGACAAAGCCCAAGCAAGGGTGAAGGAGCAATCATCGAAGACAGTTAGACAAGGTCAAAAGACTCAATGTGTTCCTCATCCCACTTCAAATTCACCAAGGGTGAAGTCAAATCAAAGAAGATTATCAGAGTGGCACAGCGGAAGCATCTGGTGGCCTACCTAAAGGTCACTTCAATGGGAAGTCCAGATCTAAGGGTGGAAGGAAAGGCAGATGCCTTGCTTGCAATGAGTTTGGCCATTATGTGAAGAAGTGTTCGAATAGAAGGGACACATCACTTGATGATGATAACAATCATTCCAGGGGCATCTTCAATGGTAAGAGGAATGACAGGTACAATGACAAAAGAAAAAGGAATGCAAGTCATCAAGGAAATGGCTGATTCTTCAAGGAAAGGAAGGAACTCTAGGTATGAAGAATCAAATGTTGCTTCTGAGTATTATCTTATGTCAGCCCTCTCCAGACTCATTGGGAATTGGCTTATTAATAGTGGTGCCTCAAGGCACTTTATTGGATACAAGGAAGCACTCTCTAATATGATAGAGAAGGAAACAATCTAGGAGATTATTCTTGGAGACGATGCCACCTATCCGGGAAAGGATGAAAGGAATGCTACCCTTCAATTAAATGAGGGTAGCACGATTCATTTACAAAAAATTATTTATGTACCTGATCTCAAGAAGAACCTGGTATCCATTTCGGCAATGGAATTCAAAGGTTTCGAGGTGGCATTCATCGATGGAAAGGTACGTGTTTGAAAATGGAATTTTCAAGATGCTTTTACTCATGGGTTCAGGGTTGGCAATTTGTATCAAGCTATAGGAAGTCCATTGGTGACCATGTCGTGTGACACATCTCTTCAATGGCACCGGAGGTTTGCTCATCTTCATTGTAAGGCCCTACTTGATGTGGACAGATGGTGACAGGGATGTCTGAATTCAAAGAAGAGCATGAAGGTACATGTCCGAGATGCACTGAAGGAAAACTTACAAGGGGACCATTCTCCTCATGTAATGGCAAGACCATGGATGTGGAACAACCCGAGGGGTTTGAGATTCATGACTGGGAATCTCATGTATGCAGGTGGAAGAAAGCCCTCTATAGCTTGAAGCAAGCACCCCGGGCTTGGTATGAAAGGATAAACAACTAACTGATGAAGCTGAGATTCACTAGGAGTGAAGCCGATCCAAACCATTGCTTGAAGGTTGTGGATGATAGACCTCTCAAACTGGCACTTTATGAGGACAACCTCTTTCTAACATGTGCAGACCCTCTCATTTGCAAAAGTAAGAGGGAGCTGGATTCCGGATTTGGAATGGTGAACTGCAAGCCCGTGACAACCTCGATGGAGCTTAACTTTAAGAAGTTATGCGGTAGTGCTGTTGGACCTGATTTGGGAAATGTCTCTAAGTTTCATAAACTCATACTAGCATTGATGTTCTTGGTGAACTCCTGTTCGGATATATGTTTTGCAGTTAGCATGTTGAGCTCTTATATGGTTGAGCCTCATTGGATTGGTGCCAAGAATCATTTGAGATATCTTCAGGGCACAATCTCTCATGAATTGAGATACACTGTCGGAAATGTGAAGTTGCATGATTATTTTGATGCTGATTAGGCAGGTAGTGTGGAGGATCACAAGAGCACTTCTGGGTGCTGGTTCTCTTTGGCTTCTGCCTTGATATCCTGGATGAGTGATCCAAATGGATCCTAGAAAACCCTCTAAGTCTTCAAAATCTTCTAAACATTCAAAACTGTCGCCTAAGAAAAACCTTTAAAGAAGGCGGATAACACTATTGGGAGGCAAAAACACAAAGAAAACATTGAAAAACAGGCTTATCGGCGGACAAAACAACTTTGAATCGGAGCCGTCGGATCTGGCTGATCAATGGTCCAGATCCAATCGGCAAATCGCAATCGGCGGTGGCAAAGGGAGGCTATCGACAGAGACCACAAGGAATACGCAACAACGATCAATGGGGCAACGAGGACCGTCGATCAAGCGTGTAGATCGACGACCTAAGTTGCATCGCAATATCGCGTCAGCACATTACAATGGCGCGGGGCCGATATACATATGGCTTGCGACAGCTAGACCCGATAACATTATAAACGAGATTTGATATAATTTCAAGTCCGGTAAAAGGACTTTTTCAATGTAAATCGCGATTTTTGTTAAATAAACGAAATACAAAGGATAAAAGCGCGATGCGATGAACCCGACCCGAAAGGGTTTCTTAATGCTATTGTATGTTATTTCAAGTCCGATATAAGCGGTATTTTCATATTTTTATGTATTTTCAAATATAAAGGGAAATCACAAAACAGGCAGGATTTCGGGAGAGCCAAAGGCGGTAAATAGTTTGGGCCGAGCTCCGCCCGATCCCATACAATGGCTGCCACGTGTCTAGGCTGAGGAGAGAGAAAACCACCCTTATCGGGCGGTTAACCCCCGTACGAAAGGGCCATCCGAAATGAACCACAGTTGTTGGATCTGGATCTCCCAGATCAACGATGGAGATGCGATGTCAGTATACAGGCGGACCCGATAGGAGTATAAGGTGAATTTATGAATATTTGAAGTCCGATAAATAGTGTTTGGCAGACTTTTCCTGTGTTTGAATGTATTTCTCTGTGTAAACAGAAAAATGATGATTTTGAAGGATTTCAAAGGCCCGATGACCCATTTCGTTATAGTACATGTGGCCACCATCCCTGAAAGCGTTTAGCAATGATTGCTAACGCTTAGAGGGGGATCTGAGCAGACAGAGGTTGGGAAGCTAGAGAGCCCGAGAAGAGGAAATGAACAAGCAACGCCGATTGGCTGTAAAGCCACAGATTGACAAAAAACAGACAGGCAATGCTGAGACAGAGCAAAGACAGAGACAGAGAGTGATATAGAGTCTGTGTACTCAGAGAGGCTTGAGGGGTTCAAGCAAAACTCTTGCTGGTGTAACTGTTGTCTGTTGAGACTCAAATTGAGCTCATACTTTGTAAAACTCTGTTTTTGAAGACATAATAGAGAGGTCACTACTAAAGGCTGGACCAGGAGACGTAGCCCAAGAGTGTTGGGTGAACTCCTTATTACACTGTTGTGTTTATGTGTGTTGTCTATCATGTTCTGTAATTGCTTCATTGTCTATGTATTTCGCAATATTATCAATCCATTGCACAAAGTAACATAGGCATATCCATGCACATGAGTCTGTAATACCTTAATAATTGTCTAAGATCTCATTATCAGATCAAGTGGTATCAGAGCTTTAGGTTTGCTAAGGTTAGACAAGCTTGTGCTGGATTATTGAATGCTAACTAGGTCACAAAGAAAGAGAATTGGTTGAGACTAACCCAGAAATAGGAAGAGTCTATCCTAGGAGGAAAATGGCAGAAGAAATTCCCTTGGAATTAGACTCTCAGTTCATAGACAACTTCATGACCATGAGAGCCATGGTAGAAGAGATGTATCGAGAATTTAAGAAAGGTCGAGGTGAAGATACTTCAACCTCTAAACAAGACAAAGGAACAGAGGAACCTCTTCTAGATGGCCATTTAGAAGGCAAAGGGAAAGGGAAAAAGCCTCCTCTAACAACACCTCCTTCTAGCCCTTTGATTAAATTAGATGTAAAATTTGATTTGCCAATATATGATGGAGAATTAAATGCAGAAAAGCTAGATAACAGGATTAGACAGATTGATGTATATTGCAGGGTGCAGAACATCGATTCAGAAAGGAGAAAGATTAAGCTGGCTAGCCTTCGCCTTGGAGGAACTACCCTGGTGTGGTGGGAAGGCAGGACACAAGCTGATTTGAAGAAGCATGGTAAAATTCTTTCTACCTGGAGTGAATTTGTTTCTGCCATTAAAAAACAATTCTATCCACTAGCTTATATGCAGCAAGCGATGATGAGTTGGCAAACTCTTTGCCAATTAAAGGGGCAAAGTGTACAAAGCTATATCCAGGAATTTAGAAAAGGAGTTTTAATTCTAGGCATTTCTCTAGACTCACCTGAAACTTTGCTGAAGTATATAGGTGGTCTACATAACTATTTGAGGCACACCATTCTCATGTTTAACACTACTAGCATAGATGAGGTATCAGTTCAGGCTACACATTTGGAGGCTAGAGGCAAGAATGTGAACCCAAAGATTGGGGGATCATCAAAACCCACTGCAAGCAAGAACAAGGAAAAGAGGAAGTGGAAATGGAAAGAGAGGAAGGCAAATGTTGTACAGAAAGACAAACCTTCATGCACTTATTGCAAGAAGGATCGGCATGATGATGAACATTGCTGGTCTTTGCATCTGGAGTTGAAACCCAAGAAGTCCGATGACAACAAGAAGAAGACTGTTGCTGCTATACAGAAAGATTTGGGGTCAGACTTAGGTGATGAAACAACATTCACAGCCACAGGTATAAAAGGTAAAAATTCTGAAGCATCTACTAGTAATTCTGCACAAACTATTGATAATGAAGAAAATGAGAGGAAAAGACATGAGCTTTTTCATATTAGAGTTATTTCCAAGCATCAAAAGATTGATACTTTATTTGATAGTGGTTCACAAGTAAACTTGATTTCTGAAGCAATTGTAAAGAAGTTGGGACTACTAACCACTCTAACAAGAAGCCATATCCCATATTATGTTTGGGTATGTGATAAAGCAAAGCTACAAGTGACTAGACAATGTAACTTAGGTTTCATTTGGGTCAACATTTGTAGATGAGGTTGAGTTGGGATATAGTTCCCTTGATATATATGTGGTATTGTTTTAGGAGTCCTTACTTGTATGATAGAAAAACCATTTTCTATAGCGCTGAAAATAAGTATCAACTCACAAAAGATGGAATAGAATATATTGTAAGAGCTTATCAACTCAAAAATAATTATACTCTCATAAACTCAGGGCAGATGAAAATAATTGTAAATTCATGCAAGCAATTTTTACTAATGGTTGTAAAAGAAAAGAAACTTGATAAAACCAATGTATTTGAGGGCTGTGATGCTAAACAGAAAGCTGATTTAGAAAAAGTTGTTTCAGAATATGATATCCTATTTCAAGAACCTAAAGGTCTGCCACCCAAAAGGGAAATTGTACATGATATTCATTTGCAGCAAGATTGCCTAACATCGGAATGTACAGGTTATCCACTTTAGAGAATGCAGAGATCCAGAAGCAGGTATAGGAGCTGCTCGACAAAGGTTGGACTAGGAGACGTAGTCCATGAGTGTTGGGTGAAATCCTTATTAATTTGTTGTGTTTATGTGTGTTGTCTATTATGTTCTGTAACTGCTTCATTGTCTATGTATTTCGCAATCTAATCGATCCATTGCACAAAGTAACATAGGCATATCCATGCACATGAGTCTGTAATACCTTAATAATTGTCTGAGATCTCATTATCAGATCAATGAGCAGGAATCATAAGTCGGTTGCTTTGAGCATTCCTGAGGTTGAATACACAGTTACGAGTATGACCTCGTGTGAAGCTGCCTGGTAGAGGAAGCTCTTCAGTGAGCTGTTTGGAGACGTGCTGGATACCATCGTGATCTTCTGTGACAACCAGAGGGGGATTCGATTGTTGAGGAATCCCGTGTTCTATGATCGCTCCAAGAATATAGACATCAGGTACCACTTTATCTGGGATATGGTACATTGAGGAGTAAGAAGGCTTTATCACTCTGGGATTGATGTGCAGGTCGCCAATATTCAGATGAAGCCCATCGCAAAGGTCAAATTCTTGACTTTCTGAGAATGACTAGGAGTTGTGGAGAGACTCTCTCTTGAAGGTCAAGTATAATATGGACATTTGAGCTCTGGGAGCTCCGGGGGGCTTGAGGGTACTTCTTCGAGCGATAAGCAACCATAGGGTGAGTGGTTCAGCTTTCCCCTAGTGGTCTGCTATGTAGGTAGGATGAGTGCTTCATCCTTCTGCTGCCGAGACACAATCATAGGGTGAGTGGTTCAGGCTTCCCCTAGTGATTTGTTGTGTACAGGGTGAGTGGTTCAGCCTTCTCCTAGGATACCCCTAGCGACATGTAGGCATGATGAGTGGTTCATCTTTCTCCTGCTGAGACGTCCTACCCATGCAATCTCAGACGCATGGGAAGTACCTCCATCTGGCCAATGAGTAGGGAAATGAGGATAGGGACCATAGTAGTATTGATGGACGCATCGTGTTACTATTGTACTCCCTATGCTAGGATGACATTGATCTGGGATCAATTGGAACTGACTTCGGATCAGTAAGACTGACATAACTCACTCTCTTTTGGAACTGACTTCGGGTCAGTAAGAGTGATATAGCTCACTTTCTTTTGGAACTAACTTTGGGTCAGTAAGAGTGGTATGACACACTCTCTTCATTGGGACTGACTTTGGGTCAGTAAGAGTGCTACTAGACACTTTATATATATTTGGGACTGACTTTGGGTCAGTAAGACTGACATAACTCACTCTCTTTTGGAATTGACTTCGGGTCAGTAAGAGTGATATAACTCACTTTCTTTTGGAACTGACTTCGGGTCAGTAAGAGTGGTATGACACACTCTCTTCATTGGGACTGACTTTGGGTCAGTAAGAGTGCTACTAGACACTTTATTTTATTTGGGACTGACTTCGGGTCAGTAGAAGATGGTATGATACATTCTCGATCACTTCTTCTTCTTCATAGTGCAACAGAGCATAGCAGTGCATTGATGGCAGAGATAGTACCGACAGACATATGGATTAGCAGATGGAGTTCTCCCTAGTTGAGAGGGAGTGTTAAAATTGGTAACTAGGGCCAAACTCCATGTGGGTCTACTTATTTATGGCAACTGATATTTTTCTTGGATTCCTCTCGTCGAGAGGTGCAGGATTGATCTAATATCATCTGATTTTGACATGTATTCATGGAGATATGAATTTATTTGTGTTATGGGAAAATTCGTCAAGGTCGGCCATCAACCAAATTGCCCCCACTTGTCCTCAACATTTTAGTAAAAATAGAGGTGGTCTTCTAGTCATTGGACACTCATCTCTTGTGATTTCTTCCTCTCCACTCGTTTGGGTTTTGGTGGAAGGAGAAGTCACCAAGAGTATATGCTGCCCTAGAGGGAGTGCCCTAGGCTCTACGTTGCTCTAATGTAAAAGTCCAAACGCAGTCAATGAAGTACCTTAATGCTGTGATGGAGGACAACCCTTAACAAATTGACTCTTGCTTTCCACTTATCCATGATATCATAAAGGATCCCAAGCTAAAACATTCTCCAGTAGTGCTTCTTCCATATGTCTCATTGCCTCCCCAATCAGAATCTGCATATCCAATCAATTGGACATCATTCTTTCTATCATACTTCAGGCAATAATGGATTGTTCCTTGCAGATATCTCAGTATATGCTTGCTTTCTATCCAATGGTCCTACTTGGATTCTATTTGAAATTGAGAATATTCATTTCAAAACAAATGTGTGATCGAGTGTTCACTAGAAACATCAGAGAGCCAACCAATTGTCTATACCTTGTAGGATCCACGGGGCTTGATTCATAACTTCTTAGCCTCTTCAAATTTGTGATTGCGGGGGTTGTCATGGGTTTGCAATCCATCATGCCAAACCTCTACAACATCTTAATCACATATTTTCCTTGACGTAGGTATATCTCACCAGGTCCTTGCCAGACTTGCAACTCCAAGTAATAGTGCGTCAACCCTAGATACTTCATATTGGATTCTGCTGTCAATTTCTTCTTGCACTCTTGAATACGACCTTCCACACCTATTATGAGAAGATCATGCACATATAAAAGAATGATTATGGGTTCATTCTTCACTACCTTGATATAGAGATTTAGATCAGCATAACTCTCCGAGAAGCCCAATCTTTGTAGGTATGTGTCCATCCTTGCATACCAAGCCCTTGGAGCTTGCTTAAGGCCATAAAGTGCCTTCGTCAGCCTACAGACTTGAGTCTCTCTATCATTCAATTTAAATCCCAAGGGTTGTTCTATATAGACTTCTTCATCGATAATACCATTCAGGAATGTTGTCTTGACATCCATTTGATGGATGTTCCATCCTATTGTTGTTAGGATATTCCGACACATAGGAAATAGTTAAGTTCAACTTGGTCTAGTATAGAGTTAGGTAAAGTGTGTTTCTTTACCGTTGTACATTTTGTAACTTACAATCCGACGGTCACGATATGTAGTGATTCGACGGTTCATTCTCTCCTCGGTATTACCGACACTTGATCCGTGGCTTGACACCCGATTGGTCCATGAATTCTATTTAAAGCGCATGGAGGGTCATTTGTAGGTTAACCGTGTATGAGAGAAGCTTATGTAAATTTTCATTCTTTTATTAATAAATTGCCTGTAGTAGCCACGTTGGCGCAGGCCGTGGACTGTTTCCCTCTCTGAGGGTTTTAACCACGTCAAAAATACTGGTGTATTGATTTGAGATCTGGTTGTGAGCGGTGTCCTTTTGGTGTTCTTTCTGAGGAACTTACCCTGTAAATTCCTACAATTGTCGCATAGAATGTCTAGGCACCGCGACAACGACTCACATGGGGAGTTGTCACACTGATCCCTAATCACTACGTTTGAGTTGTCTTCCCAATAGTAGACTAAGGGGGCTAAACCCTATGGAAATGGAGAAAGGAAAGATTAGTTGGGAACCAACCAACCTGGGGGACACAAATAAGCAACCAATACTTGTTTTAGATTGCGCAAGATTTTAAGGATTCAAAATGATTTGAAGAAAGTGATACCAGTGCCTTGTGGAGTCAACTATCTTGTGAAGAAAATAAGGTTCAAGTAAAGGATGAGAAACTGCTGCTGAAAAGATTTGACTGTCTCATATGCAAATGCAAAATTTAAAACTATGTGAACTGCAAGGACTTGGTTAATTTTAGTTAAATGAGGGCCTAAAATTATTTTCTGAAATATGTCTTAAATATTGCTTAACTTAAGGCTAAAAAATGTGGTGATCTAAATGTGAAAGCAGGTACTTATACCTGTGCTGCAAAATGTAAAATCTGCACAAATAATTACTGAAATGCACAGTGGACTGAAATGTAAAATGCTGGAATAAAACACCTTTAAATTCAAAAATTCATTTGTATGAAATACTCAATCAAGATCATTATATGCACAAGTAAAACTAATTTAGTCCTACTTGCATAAGCATGTAAAAAAACAAATGAACTTGAGAAATTAAATTAAATGTTTTAAACTCAGATCACATTAATGAAATATCAGTCTAGTAATCTGCTCTTACATCAAATGTGAAAACCAACAATATATTCTAAAACAACAGTCCTGTAACCATGCAATATTCATAAATTTCTATGTATAACAACAAAAACTTTTAAATGACATACTGAGAACTACAATTCAGAAATTTTTTGAGTTTAATTCTTTCTAATCTATTGATGTATTTAATCTAAAAACTCAGAAATAAACTAATGAACAACAGTAAAACAAATTTTAGAAATGTGTTTGCAAAATTTACTGAAGCTAATTTCTATTTTTGCAATTGTACAACAACAAAAATGTATATTAAAATCGCTGCTAAACTCCAGCTAATTTCAACTCTATGCCAATATTAACCTTGCTTTCAAAATGAAATGAAGAAAGGTTAGAGGGTGTGCACCAGTCAGCCCTTAGGGGCTTGAAGACACCTGAAGGTATGCTGCCCGAAAATCCTCAGCTTAGATTTTTTCTGTAAAAAAACTTCGTTAAATTTTTTTGGGAATTGTTTAGGAAAAAATTTAGGAAAAATTAGTGAGAGAATTTTGGTGAAAGAGGGGAGGCCGTAAGGTTGAAAGGGAGGCCAAGAAAGAGGCTGGAGATGGCCAGCGCAGGGCCTCAAGGTCCTAAAAAAAATTTGCCCACGATCTTCTTGAAATTTATCTTCAACCTGCAAATAAAATGGAGATGCCCTCCAGGGCTTAGATCTCTCTCCGGAATCCACAAAAATCACTTGCAATTTTCAGATCTGTTCCTGCACAAACAAAAGATAGAAAAAACCCCAAAGCATGTATATACAAAAATATGAAATACCCAAAACCCCAATGAATTAAAAAAAAATTGATATTTACAAATCTACAATAATATTTTATAGATCTGCAGATCAAAGCCCTCTATTAGCTAGATTTAAACAAATTTTTGCACAATATTTAAAAATAAATTTGAAATTTTAAAGAGGCACAAGTCCAAGAAAAACCTTGCAAGTAAAATATTCTATAAAAATGACTTCAAAAATTAAAAAGATAGTGAGCTCTTTTAGATTCTGTAAACTGAGAGTCAGTTGGTCCAGCTGAGGACTTTCCCAAACGCCCAAATTCTGAATGATAACTTCTGCACACTTAAATGTACTTGTTAGATTAATAGAGATTAAAAAAATGATCATAAAATTATTGAGAAATAGAGATACCTATTACTTCTATCAAATTAAAATGATATTCTAAAAAACCCAGAAATCTGTGCAAGATACTTGTACATAGATCAATCTTCAAAGACTATTAACCAACAAATGCAAAAGAAAACAACAAAGTATTAAGAGCAATATTACCAAATAAATCTGAAAGAGGAACACCACGATCTGAAACCCGAAAGTCTTTGCGTTTTATTGAACAGAAAAAACGTTACAAGAGCTTTCTTAGAGTAAGTACATGATTTAGAAATAGGAACTAAATAATGGAGAGAGGCTTTTCATTTATAGAAAAATTCTCCAATGGCTTGTTGGCTTGATCCCTATCAAAACAATCTCAACCATTGAAATAAAGTTTTTTTTGAGGAAATTCGAATTTCACTTCTAATTAACTAAGAAAAGATTATTTTGAGTTAATTGCCGCAAAAAGTTGACTTTGACTTAACTATTATGGCCCAAGGGTTCAAAATATCTTGAAATTTTCAATATTCCCTTGGTTGGGGACTCTAAAAAATTAAAAACTTTAAAACCCACGAATTTTAAATGTTGGAGAATTTAATTTTTCTAGGACTTAATATATTAAATTTTTGGCTTTAGCGTTTTAATTTATTTTATCCAGAAATTTTAATTAATTGATTCATGAGGGGATTATTAATTTTTCCAACCCTCTAATATTTAGCCATGGTGTTTAACTATGAGAGACCATGCATTAAATATTTTTTTACATGAAATATTACTTTTCTAACCCATGAACGAGTAACACCCGTTCATTATAGACCCTCAATAATTACCCATTTCTGCGACACACAATATGATTTAGTAGACTAAGTGACTTGTAATAAAATAATCTAACCAAATAGTTAGAATTATTCCCAAGTCACTTTTACAAAGACTCGATAAATAACACTAGGGCTCATTTAAAATCCTGACGACAAAATCCACCCTAGCTTTGGGGTGAGGCTGGAGGGAAAAACTTTGTCGATCATCCGTGTTTAGAAACACACATGAATCAGTGAGACTAAAAACCTCCTGAGATAGAAATCATCATCAGAAAAATAAATTTACCTAGGTTGTTACATACATTTGTCTTACTAGGATCATTTGCATTACAAAATGCAGAATGGGTTTACAAGACTCCAGTGTACATATAACTGATAATGATGAATCTGTGGATCATTTGAGTGCTCAGACATGATGAAAATGCATGCGCGAAAAGATTTATATCTATGGGATAGTTGATGATCTAAAGATGATCTGAGGTTGTCATTGATGTCAACCCAAGCAGCACTAGGGGCTACCTTGATCTTGCAAGGGAATTTTGACTTGGCAACTTACTCTATTTTGAGTCAACGATCTTTTAGATGGATTCTACTCGTCGAGATGTTTCTGTTGATATATGGCACGCCAAGTAATTCTTCACGATTTGAGAGATATTCATGTTTGAAGTTAGTAACTCCAATTAGTGGGCTTAAAACCCTATGGAGTTGTGGCATGGCGCTCATAATTGGTTTTGGTCATTGAATAGTTAATAATTAATAATTTTTTAAGCTCTTAAAATCCCTCCAACATTCTCTGTAGAATCCCCTCTCAACTCTATAAAAAGAAATCTCAGATATCCTCCAAATGTAGTGATCGCGACATTTTCACTATAACTTCATTTCTGCGAAGTCTTAGATTCTGAAATGAAAACCCATTTGATTCACAATCTTGATGAACGTCGTGACCGAATTTCAGATCTTGGTTCGCTATATTTTCAGAGATATGATCTGTGGAAGTTAGGGTTTTTTGCAGGCTCCTGAATTTCATCTCAAAGAAGTGACCTTGGGAAAATCGTCATAACTCTCTCTCTGAGAAGAGGATTGGAATTCTGTAAAAAGTGGCGGATAGTGCACGGATTGTAGTTTTCTGTTTATCAATTTCAGAGCCGAAGGAGGAAACAGTGACACGTGGCACACCATACAAGTTCGCTCTACTAAATTAGTCCATAATTAGGTCATTGTGAGAGATTGGGCATAACTTTGTCTTGAAGAGTCCAAATTGGGTCAGACCTGTGGCATTGGAAAGAAGATTTAGAGCGATACTACAAGACAAAAGATTACATATTGGGGATCTGAAATCACAGAGATACATCAGATTAAATATCGTGCTCCTAGAAGGCAAGAAAAACCTAGATCAAGTGCTGTCAAGGGGTGCAAAGGACCAAGGCTTTCCAGGGCAGCAAAGAGCAAGGTGCAATAGAGGTAAGCTACAGGTAAGTATCTTTTGTATATGCATGTTCATCTCTTAATTGCATTAGGTTCTCTGTATTCTAATTTGTTGTTTTTTAGCACTGACATATGCTCTGTAGGATGAGATAAGTTTTGCTATTATCATGGCATGGGTATTCCCTTGAAGACTTTTTGCAGGTATTATATATTCATCAAGAGAAGACTCAATGCATAATCCAATGTTCTGAAGATTGAGAAAGGATAGCATGACAAGAGCAACAATCAAGGTGCATAACAACAACAAGAAGTTTACCACATGAAGTCTTCAAGTGGGCAGCACTGCATATAGACATTGTAAAAGTATCATTGTATAGAGTCATTGTAAAAGCATCATTGTAAAAGTTGTACAAGTGTTTATCTGCCAAGAGTTGAAGAGGCAGTGTCGGGAGGTCTAGGATCATCATTAGGTGGTTGTGTCATAGTTGGGGTTATGGTCTAGTGTGTCTTCTTCTTCCACATCATTCTATGTCATTGTAAAGTGGACCATTATTCCTGGTACAAGAGTCCATTCTTCTTTTATAGGGTGGTATGGTGGTGCTAGGGTGAGTTGTAGCTCATTGGGTGTTGGGGCATCCGTTCAGTTGACTACTGAAGAATTTCGGGCGTTGGAGCGTCCATCCAGTGGGAGCTGGAGAAGAATGCTTTTCTAGAATTCTAGGAAGTTGTTGCTTTCATTTCAGTTGGGGCTGAAGATTAAAGAATTTATTAGAAAAACGTTTGGTGGTTTTTGACTCGGAGGGGATTTTCCACCTAAAATCTTTGTGCCTCCTGTGTTCTTTTATTTACTATTATTATTGCATAAACATTAATAATAATTGAAGATTAACTAATGCTCTGAAAAGATTTAAAAGTGCTAATTGCTAAGGAATACTGATTCACCAGCCCCCCCTCTCAGTGTTTTCCAACAGTAGTTGACATGGAGTGGTCAACACATCCCATCGATGCTGCCAAAGAGACCAACGATTGTATAGTCATGTATTTTGCTGTAGGCACAAATGTATTTTCATAATCGATGCCTTCTTGTTGGGTGAAACCCCTAGCCACAGACGTTGCTTTATATTTATCAATACTTCCATCTATTGCATGTTTAATCTTGTAGAGCCACTTGCGAGTCAACACAAATTTGTCTTTCGGCCTAGGAACGATTTCCCAAACTTCATACTTCATTATTGATTGATATTTTTCGTCGATAGCATCTTTCCATTCTTGATGATTGACAACATCTTCAACGGTGGATGGTTTTGCTTCAATCAACTTTGTCATATAGGTTGCATACCCTAAGTTTCTTTTAGGCTTCTTACATTCCTTGAATGTACCCTTGGCTGCTGCATGTCCTTTTGCATCTTGAAGAGTAGACTTCAACCAATTAGGTCTCTTTCTATTTTCAGGATTGATGACTTACTGCACAAGTTCACTGGGATCTTCTTCTTCATGATTGGAATCTTCTTCCTCCCTAGAACATTCAAATATCGATATTTCTTCATCATTAGAGTCAATCGAGTGATCTTTAGATTTCTTATATGTAACACTTTCATCAAAGATCACATCTCGACTTACTTCAATTTGGTGCCCTTCCTTTATGGAGATCCGATATGCCTTTGAACTGTTATTATAGCCAACAAATATGCCTTTCATGCTTGTAGGATCCAACTTCTTTCTTTTATCTTTTGGAATGTGAATGTAGACCGGACTACCAAATATCTGGAGATGGTCTACACATGGTTTTTGCCCAGTGAATGCTTCTTCAGGAGTCATGTTGTCAAGTGATTTGCGAGGACTTCGATTTTGAATGTAGACCACTGTTTTGGATGCTTCACCCCACATAAATTGAGGTAAGTCTTGATCTTGTAACATAGCTCTAACACTTTATTCAATTGAGCGATTCTTTCGTTCTGCTACTCCATTTTTCTCTGGATTATATGGAACTATCATCCCCCTTGTTGACACCTAATCCTCAGTGATTGGGGAACTGAATGTGAACAGTCTGTTAGTGTCAGTCTTTCCAGCCTTCCTCCAGTGATCAAACATGCTCTTACAAAGTTATTTTGAAGTGTCAAGGTCAAATTTTGTCATTTCAAAGAGTTTTCACGCAAAATTTGGTCACTAGGCATTAGGTCTAGGGTTTGCTTTCACTCCTAAAGTTGTCCAAATGGCGGTCTATGTCATCATTTAGCTGAGTCTATCATCATTCATAGGGTTGTCATTATCATGTCAGTGTCTAATGAGTCATTTTACGTCTTGTTCATGCTTCAGTTGCGCCCAAGCAAGGTCATTTCCCTCTCCTAGGGTTTTGAAGCCATTTTCTCTCGGATGGTCAAATCATCGACAAAACTTGTTTCCTTATGTTCATACACCTTCCCCTATCCTTCATGTACCTTATCAAACACTTCCCATCCCTTAGATCCGCCAAATTCCTCATTTTTGCACAAACCCTAGTTTCTAGCTACAACTTGGCAATTTTCTAGGTTGGACCTATGTTTTGCCCTTTTGGATCCCTTCCCCTCACTCAATCTCTAATATTCCACTTTCCCCTGCTTCCTAACATCTCTCCCCACTCCCAAAAATTTCCCCAAGAATTTAGAATCCCCCTATCCCCTTCATCTCGCTTTATTTCGACAGAATTCCTTGTTTCACACATCGGGACAAGTCGCACTCAAATGATGCTTCAGAGAAATAAAAGGTGAATTTTGGGAAACTAAGAGAGGTTTTTGTCCACAACATGCAAAAGAAGAAAAACATCCTTCACTTTTTACACAGGTGTCATGGTTTGAGAGATATGTCAAGAATACCGTTGCCTCAGGAGAATCAAAGACACCTCTGAAGTGACCTTGGAAAAATCAAGTTTTATCCTAGCTTGGTTGGCCAAATGATCTTATTGATGGGTAAAATGATAACTAGACAAAGAGATATTTCCAATGAGCTATCATGAGCTCAATTTAGGGTTGACGAAGGCATTCAAAAGTTGACTGCAACAACACTCTTCTTTCAGGCAGCCTCATTTGGTACTTTTTGACCAGTCTTGGGAGATTTCATTTTTGATAGGTCAAATCAACTCCAAATTAAAAAATTCCACTTGAGTTGGAAAGAAGACTCAAAGGACTTTCCAACGAGCTATCCTGCGCCCGATTCTGACACCGCGAAGGCTTCCAAAATCCTCCTGCAAAAGGGGAACGACCACTCAGAGCAGGGGCGCGACCACTCAAGCTATCTTCTACAGAACCACTCCAAATCGACTAAATTGCCCTCTTGCTTGCTAAATTGATCGAGATTCCTCTGGGTGAAGTATGCTTAGATCATGCGGCTTATTATGCAGTACTTTACATGCGAGGGAAGATTTTCACAAGTCTTCTCTTGTCACATTCGCATGTTGATGCACTTTACCAGAGTGAGGATGATGAACATCCCGGTTTTCTTCTTCCAGGACATTCAGAGGATGTCATCCACGTTTCAGAGGTAGTCCCCAGCCCAGCAGCATAGGAGTGTGTGCCATCATGGTCTCATTCAGCTTGTTGTTTCTTATCAGTTGAGTCAGCAGGGCATTTCATGGGCAGACTTCATTTCTCATGAGGACTTTACAGCGCCATCACAGTCATAGCTAGAGCCAGAGGCCATTCATGAGGAGGGAGGTCCATCATGCCAGGCAGAGATTATTGTGCCGACACATGTTGTTTCCCCACTACAGTGTACATATCAGAGAGGTCATAGAACCTTGTTTGCAGCAGCTCGACGAGTATTTTCTCCACTGCAGGTGGAAGGGGTCTCGTCATCATCATCAGATCAGCGAGTGTTATCTCCACACCAGGTGGAAGGGGCCTCGTTGCCGACAGCAGCACAGTAGCAGAGAGGGGCAAGCAGCCCATGATTGAGGAGAGAGTGTCTGGTGCT